>APFE031603804.1:0-75005 GCA_000404065.3 Pinus taeda | reverse complement strand
AATTGGTTTAATAATTGTCCTGAAGATTCTTTCACTTCTTTACAAGACATTTTCAATGCTTTTAAAGATAGATATGGTGATCCAGATAGCTTGCCTTGTGCCCCTAAAATTGTGCAATAGAATGGAAGTAATCTTATAAAAGGTCCAGCTGTCGGTGAAAGATTCCAAGACAACTCTTCATATCAGAATGTGCCATCCACTTGTGCCGTTACAGATCAAATTCATGATAGTGGAAAAGCAGGGACAAATGACAATGGAAAGGAAGATCAAAAGCAAATTATACAAGAACTAATGTTGCTGGTGAAAAATTTGGAGATCAATCAAACTAATTACGCCAATGATGTGAGAACTTTATGTGCCCACCTCGAAAAACGTAATAGGGAGATGGAAATCATGCAAAATCAACATGCTAAGGAAATTGAGGCCATGAAGATTAATCACAACACAGAAATTAGTTTTATGCAAAGCAAGTTGTTAGGCTTAGAGGAAAATATGACGACCATGAAAGCTAATCATGATAGAGAAATTAATTCTATGCAAAACAAGTTATTAACTATGGATGAAGAAATGACTATCATGACATTCGATCATAATAATCAGTTGGCTACCATGCAAGAAAATCATAAAGAAGAAATAAACTCTATGCAGTATTGCTTGATGAACATAAAGGAAAAGAACAATAAAGTAATAAAAGATATGGAAGAAGACCATGCCAGGCAAATTAGTGCTATGAAAGTTGAACACCCTAGCCAGATAAATGTCATTACAATACAGGAAACATCAATAGATCAGGAGCCTTCTCATTTGCTGCAACAAGCTCCATCTTATTATGACGAGGTCATTGGTTCGATTGAAAGGTGGTTAATTGAAGGTAATCCAGATAAAACTAAAAACGATAAAGATCAGATGCAAGATGAAGAAAGACATGTCACACATATCTCACATACTTCATCTAAGAGCTTTGAAACAGAAAGTTCCACGTCATCAGTGATACAGCCTGCCACAAAGAAAAAGCGCAAGAGGAAGAAAATGAGAAGAAGACTTGATGCATCAGACGGCCACGAGCAACTTGATTTTCGGATAGGAAAAAGTTCTACCATATGCAGAATTGGACATGGCACATTCGACAAGCAGCCGACAGATTTGCCTGAAAGCAGGCAAATGCTCAGTATACACTATATTGAACACATCTGATGCCATGGGGCATCCCCTGTATTTCTAACCTTACTCTTTGTTTTTTCAGCATTCTCATTTCTGTTTTAGGATTAGATTTGCTTTTTTACTAGATAGTTAATAAATGAAGAGCTTTTATCTTTCATTGTGCTTAAATGTTATATGATGATATTTGAATGGACGCTACTTATTTCCGCTGTGTGTTGCGTGGGTGCAGATTCTGGATTCTCACATTCCTACAGTGTAGCAACTTGTCCCCAAGTAGAGCCAGATGTTGACCGTTGCGTGTCAACTACCCATAGCAGTGCACCCCATTTTCTTCGCAAAAAGGGATAGCGCTTGATCGACATGTTCGTGCCATTCGACAGTCATCGTCGACCTTGATCATATTAAATTGTAAACCCAGTCTGCATTTTGAATTGTAAATAATCTTAGCAGAGTTGAGTCATGTATGTAAATTGCCTAGGTGGACCTAATTTTCTAGTGATAATCTGCATTCCGGAAGGTTTTTCGTCTCACCAATCCATGATCGGCAGAGTTTTCCTTCAACCTGACCCCAAAGGCGGAATGAATTTTGTCATTAGAGTCTTAGGAGAATCCTAGTGTGTTAATCTGCTAGATTATGTTTGGTCGCAGGACTGGGTGGTCTATGAGGGTCTATGTCAAAGGGCTTTTTCCTCCTTGAGATGTAAAATTGTAAAAGTCATGATGTAAAGTGTCCTGAGGGTTAGGAAATGTTTTAATCCCCTCATGGGTCTTAAGTCCTAGGTCCTAGGGAAATTTTTCAAAGGCTGAGTTTGAGGATCCATAATAAAATAATAATAATAAAAAAAAATTGAAAAAATAAAAATAAATAAAAAAATAAAAAAAAAAATAAAAACTTAAAAAAATAATAAAATAATAATATTTTGAGAATTTCAATTTTTTAATGCATTAAAAATTCGACGGATGAGATTAAGAGATATCTTGATCCTCATCGATGGTCAAGATCATTTTGACGTGGATCACTCAAATTAACTGTTGGGAATTTTTCCTTTAAATAGGGTGCTAGGGGTCATTTGAGATATTGGATCGTCTGAGTTTTGTGCTGAAGAAGCTCTCTTGTAAACATTTTCTGGTGCTAATTAAAAAGACTTTGGGGTCGAAATCTTGCTGGTGTTACTCTCTTGAAGTGTTGTGAGCTATTTCATTTTCTGCATATTTTAGTTTTCAGCCATTAATAACAGCTTAATGAAGAGTATTGTTGAGCATAGGTATCTTGTTCACTTGCTAGGGTTTGAATGGTATTAGGGTTTCTGAAGTAATGGCAGGTATCTCTGTTGCATTAGAGATCTAGTACTGTTTTTCCTCTCTTTATTGATGGTTAAAGTGAGCTGTGCAGGAATATCTTGTTGAAGAAGATTAATGGGTGTTTGGGGAAGTTCTCGGCTGAACCAGCCAACTCCCGCAAGCACTTCTTGCAGAGCCCAGCTAGTTTTGATCCTGGGTTAACCATTTAGTTTATTTTATGATTTGCATGAGAGACTTCCTAAGTATTTTCATTAGCAATCTGAAGTTCTGAAACTATTTTGATGATAACTGACAAATCTGGCTTTGTAGAGCTATAATTTTGATTTTTTTTTTTTTTTATCGGTTTGCAAGGTTTCATTTTAATTTTTTGCATATATCTTTCGGGTTTTGTTTTCCATTTGCAGGTTGCAGGTCCGAGATAAAATTTTTGTGGAAAAATTAAGTTTGCAGGGTCACTGTTTCACTGCCCTAGGGTTTGTCAGATCTAGAAAAATATTTCACATCGGTTTCAGTTTTTATCCTGCTCAGGGCTTCAATTTCTGAGAGCCTGCATTCTTCATATAGCCACAAGGCATCCAGTTTCTCTCTGCTCCATATGCAGGGTTTTGCTTTTTTTATACACGCAACATCCTCCGTCCTCAGAGTTTTGTCCCTTTTCCTATCTGCGTGAGCTGCATCTGTTCTTGTTTCGCTGCATGTATCTGCCTTCAGCATTTTTTTTTTTTCAGCTCAGGCTCTGTCCATGCGTTATTATACCTCACCACCTGTGCACGCAGCAAACTATCGCGTGGAAATCATATGCGTATTTCACGTATGAGGTAATCCGTTTAAAAAAAAAAAAATCAAAGAGCGTGGGCATCAGCCGTTGAAATGATCTACTGCCATCAGCTCCAGTTCAAACGACGTGCGTTAAGGGTTGTATGTCTGCCATCCAGCGTGGGTATTTCTCCTCCGCCGTCAAACCTCATAGCTAACACGCGTCCATACCTCTCCATTGCTGCGGCTTCTCAAATTGAAACCCGTCATCCTAACTGTGGTACGTGCAACAACATTGTTCCTAAGCAAAGATCGCCTGCGTGCTGCGTCCACTCGATAGCTCGCCTGCAAAATGCAAACCAAATTCATTTTTTTTTTTTATATAAGTTTGGAGTTGGGTGTAGTTAGATGCATAGATCGATTTATAAAGCGTAGGTTTAATAAAAATCAAAATCCAAAAATCGATTTCTTTTTTTGTTTGTTTAGTTTAGTTACGTATCGAATTTTTAGGTCTTAGTTCTATTTTGTTAATATATATGCGTTATTTTTAGGGTTTAATATTTTTTAAATAAAAAAAAGGCTTTAGGGTTTTAGCTCTAGATTTTAGATTTTAATTTGATTTTTTTTAGTTTTATTTTAAAGTTAGATTAGATTTTCACTTTTTTTTTTTAGCTTTGTTTTGTTTTAAATTTAAAAATTAAAAAAATCATAAATTAAAAAAAAAAAATTTAAAATCATAAAAAATATAAAATACAAAAAAAGAAATTTCTTTTCATTTAAAAAGTAGATTTAGATTTTTCTTTTAGTTTTAAATTTTTGGTCTTAAATCTTTTCTGGAAAACATAAAAATATTTTTGGAAATTTTTTGCCAAATGTAGTCTTAGTTCGAGAATTTCTCATGCTTTATTTTTCCTGCTGAGGCTAAAATTTTGATTAATGTTTATCATCTTTTACGTGATTTGGCATGCTTGAAGGATCATGAATGTAATATCTGGTTAATGCTCAAATTTACATGATTGTATGTCAAGCTTTATCTTTCGAAGTTCCAAAACTGCTAGATCATCGTTAAAGCATTGTGAATTTACTGGATATCTTGTATTGTTCGAGTTGTTTGATGTAAATGATTGCTCTACATGGTTTACTTTTCTACAACATTTAGTAAGTAATCGTTTAAACATCAAACCCATAAGGCACTGGTCCATTAAATTAAACAAATCCATTTAGTGCTTTTCTCTTTCATGTCTCCCAAACCAACTGGTTCACAGTTGGTCTTCCAATTTCCTACAGGGTCTACCCCCCTTAGCCGTGGCTGACAGGGTTAAACGGAGAGATCAGGGATCAGAGTGACAGCCCCTGATCTGAGCGTTGTCGTGACGATCCGTGCGACAACACAACCAACATATCATCATGTCACTATACATATGCCTGCCTTACTCATGAAACAAAACCCAAAGTGAATGTGGACACAATCACATTGAGGGTGAAGTGGGTGGCAGGTGGCAAAACATGATCTCCATTTGATGTAAAAGGATCCCCTAATAGAAGGAGAGTAGATTGATCTAAAAGTGCAAGGCTTTCCCTCTAAGTACATACTGATGATATGAAAGATCACTCTCAAGAACTCCCTATCGTAATCATTGCCTATAATATTATGCTTTGTAGAGGCCACAAGGTCATGATGATAGGGGAATGAAGGGCAAGGGAAGGAAGAGGTGCAACAAATAGGTTGCTCAAGATGATGGACACATTGTAGAGGGGAGATCATGGAGTGATCAAAATCCTAAGGTTGTGTCGAAGGAGATAAAGTATAGTCAACGAGGGGCTCTCCCTTGACACCACACTCAAAAGGGGGAAAGGGCTCATGGTCACTTGGGATATGAGGAAGGGTGAAGGAACCCCTTGAGGAAGACTCAAGATGATGAACAACAGGAAAAGGCAAAGGGGAGAATGAAGTGTCATATTCATCTGGTTTTTCTTCCCCGAAATCATAATCTAAAGTCTCAAGTGATTTGAATATAGAATCATAAAGAGGATATGTAGGAGGCTTATTGATTTCCTCATTGTTAGCATCAAAGATCGGGTTGTCTCTAAACGGAGTATCGATTTCTTCCAACTGCCCTTCTTCATGCAAGGGAAAACAAATCTTGTGGAAATTTCTAAGTCTGACACATTAGAAATCCCTACTGCATTATCTGGTTTATTATCTCCTACTTGTACATTCCATTAACAAGTTATTTATTAATATAAATACCGAAATAAACACTAATGCAACCTTCACACATATACCGGTCAACAACTGAAATAACTGAGACAATTACATAAGGGATACCGTTATTTTGGACAATCGTCCTCAGAAAATCCCAATATGGGAAAACCGGTGCAATAGATATGAGGGTTTTATTATTATGTAGTTTCTGAATACAACTTGGGTGCCAGAAATGGCTCACCTTTTAAAGATTTTCCTTGGCAGAAGTACATCTCCTCGGAGACAGATATTCTGGCTGATCAACAACTGGATGATTGATCCCACAACAACTTAGATAGTTCCTTAGCTAGACAGCGAAATTTGCTCCAAGCTTCTTTCTGGAACTGCGTCACCCTCTTCTGCTCTGCGTCTGCCTCTCAGCTCCCAGTCTGCTCCATGAAAGTTTCTCAGCATTGATCCTTCAGCGCAGCGTCAACTCTATTAGCCTCTGTGTCAGGCTCTTGGCCCTCTGCGTCTTTTGCGTTGGCCTCCTTAGCCTCTACGTCAGTCTTGGTTGCCTCTGCGTGAGCCTTCCTAGGCTCTATATTGTCTCTCCGACACTTTCTCTGCCTCTTTGATATGTATTCTCGACCTTTTGTCGAACTTCCCCTCGCTGCAACAGATCACTAACTCGATTTCTCAGCAAACCCTGCCCCAAAAAATCGAATTCTTGATCAACTTGGTGTATCTCCAACTAACCCTCAAGCCTCCTCTTATACTTTTCCTGTTGACGATTCAACGACCGAGATCAAGTCCCTAATCAACGACTAAGATTAGATTTGGCTTGATCCTCATTATTTAGAACTTTCTCACCCATATTATATTAATACACATTAATATTTTATTTTTCTTAAGTTTAAACTTAGGAACACCATTAAAAATATTAACTATTTTAATATCTCCCTATTTGGGTGGAATTTCCCCAAACGATTTCTGGGTCTTGGAGATCTCATGTGCCTTAGCCTCTCCACCAAATTTCATGGCTAGAGCACATCTGATGCTATCACAAATCAACAAATCTCAGCCTCGTCTTCCTTGTTGGTATCATAAATGGGAGCATAATCAAATTGAGGACCAACGATTTCCCACTTCTCATTTTCAATGTGGAAGTAATCGCCAATGTCATCTTCCAAGGGGCTAATGAGATCACCTTCCTCAAGGTTCTCAAAGAAGAGTCATCGGGAGTAATATCCTTGAGAAAGGAAAGATTAGTCTCAATTTCATTTTCCATAAACTCGTCCTTCCCAATACGTGTCTTCAAAGTCATCATGTTCATTATGTGGACCTAATGAGGACTCATCTTCCTACTCATCACTAAGATCCTCAAGGTTATCGCCAACTTCATCTTGACTAATGAGACCTTCCGTTCGGAGGACTTCCTTTAGGCTTTCACAGGCAGCTTCATTAGATTGGACTTTGGGTCCCTTATACTCTATGAATTTGTTGAGCAACTTGATAAAAGACGAAATGCTTTATGGCTGACATGAGTCAAGGCAACCTCAGTGCTTGTATTCAATAGAAGCAATAAATAACTCTATGAGGTTGTCTAGATGAACCACATTAACTTCAGAAGCATGCTTAATAAGTTTTGTGATGTGGTCCATTATTGTGGATGGATCACCCTTGAATTGTGGCATATTTTGCATAAACTTCCAATCTAGGCCATCTGGGTATCCTGGAACCCATGTGATATCCAAAGCGGGAAACCACTCATGAAACTTTTTAGAAGCCATTGATCTTTATATATTAATAGCCTGGGAGTTGCCAAGGTGAAATAAAATTTCCTTAACAAATGCTTGCTTCACCCTACAAGCATTGACTTTGAGGTTCAATGAAGAACTAGGGTTTCGTTCTTCCAATGGAGTCCCCAATAATGATATGTCAATATGTCGTATGGGGAACAAAACACACGTCTTGTGTCCCCAGCAACGACGCCAAAATGTTACTGCTCAAACTAGCAGGGGGTCCTAGAGGGGCACTTGTTAGGTCAAGAGCAATAATGAAGCTAAAGCTCACTGTCACCACAACTAAAGCTTTCTACTCTTTACGAACTTCACCGAAGGGAGGAGACCCAATATATAGAGAGTCACTTATAAAGGATAGATTAACTAAAATGGGTGTGAAGTGATCTCGGGTGTCCTTTCCTAGGGGAGGCGGCTCAAGAATGGGACTTGCTTGCTTCTTAAGCAAGGTACAAAGCTTTCTAGGAGAAGGTGATGAGGATTTAAGGGCTAGGTTTAAGGAGTGTGAATTGTAACGGAGCTTCCAAAACCCTAAAATCTTTGTTGAACTTGGTTTCCCAAGTGGTTTTTGAAGAGTTGACTTTCAACAGTATGGGATCACACAGGACCAAATGGACTCAGGTTAGGTCAAGAGGAAGGAGTTTAGCAATCAATGATAGACTTGACCTAAACTAGGAGCAGAAGGGGACCAAAGAATTGATTTTCAATTGAAGGTGCAAAATGATCCCTTTGAGGAACTAGCCTATAGGGAAGCTTAGGGCAAAAACCAATCTCGAGACTAGGGCTTGGGATATCTCACAACCCCATTGTCAAAATTTCCTCAAATTTGGAGGAGGCCTAAGAGAGACACCAGCGCAGTTGAGGCCAAGAGATCGAAGTTTTTCTATGGGTGGTTTGTCAGGAAAATGATGCCCTAGGAGCCCTAATGTGGCTAGACCTGGAATAAAGAAGGAGAGGTGAAGAAAAATGTTTCTTTAAGTGATCACCTTATGGTAGACTAGTGCCTAATCCTTTGGGGAGATTGGAGTCAAGAAGAGTATGAAGATAGACTTCGTTTCTTGGTCAAGGAGGTTCTAAGATCAATTTCGCTTGTCATTTAAGGCAAAGGAGAGTGACCTTAAAAGCTTTTATACTTCATTTTGCAAGTTGAAGTGGCTTATCAAGATAAGTTCAACCATAGAATTATCCCTAGGAGAATTCGTTCAACATACTTGGCTCATACATAGAGATATGCTATATAGAAACATAATTCCACAATTTCGCACTAGATGCATGCAACAACTAGCCCTAGTATAGCGAAAATCTCATTATCAATGCATGTGACGAAGTAAAAGAATAATAGCATTAAATTTGCACTTACATGTAAGAGAATATATCCAACCACCAATAGACTTGCCAATCATGAAGGTCCAAGATAAGAAAAAAACAATCCATACATCAAAATTCATCCATGCTTCAAAATTTCGTCCACCAAGAAGGAATAGTGAAAATCTCAAGAGAGATACAAGTCCAACCCAAGTGATGATGAGAAATGAACTCTCATCATTTGTAATTATACACCTCTAAGGAGTTCGATTTAGCTGATTAAGCCTACATTAGCCCATAAAATAAAAAATAACGTGCAAATAACCAACTTTTGGTGACAAGCCCAATAAACTAGCTCATAAATAAAATAACAAGCTTCTCAAGAGGTCGAATGATCAATAATGCATGTCGTTGGGCTCTCTAAGAAGCCTGATGAAGTACATAAGTGCCAAAATGATTAATTGGACTTCCAAAAGTAATGGACAAGGGGTTGGCCCCTTGTTCTCCACATAATAAACCTGTGGTGCTCCCAATGGTTGTGAGGGCACATAAATGACCTCATGGGTCTCCAAGTAAGTCGAAGATGCTTGTAGACCATCTGTAAGGGCTCAAATGATGGTGTAATCGATGCCACATCAACATACAAGTACTGGGTCATCTGCCAAGTATGAAAATTTGGATACCCAAATCCCTACTGTAGCAAACTCATTTTATTTCTCCTACTTGTTAATTCATGCATGTTATTTACTGTGTTACAATGTAAATATCGAAGTAAATACGACTGCAACCTTCACTAATTAAATTATATGCTGAAACAAGAACTGTGCAAGAAGAAATAACATACACACAAGTGACACCGTTGTTTTTGGACAAATTTCTCCAGAAAAACCCAATGTGGGAAAACTAGTGCAACAACTGAGGATTTGTATTATTATGCAGTAGTTTTTGAATACAATCTTTGGATGCCTTATTGGCTATCCAATATAGAGAATCTGAGTGGTAGAGAAATTAGTGAGAAATACCTCACACTATCATTGGAGATTCAATACTGATCCAGGCTCTGGATGGCAAGCCCCACACTGCCTATGCGCTGCCTCTGTGTCAGCCTACGTAGTTCAATGTCACAGCTACTAGGATCTGCATCACCCTTCTTGCTAGTCGATTTGCCTCTGGAAATTCGACTTTGCTCTTCCGGTCTCACAACCCGGCTTCTGGCTCTAGAGCTCGACTCTCCAACAAATTTCAAATCTCCTCTTAGGCTCTGCGCGGCCTTAGTGTGGCTCTACGCTGCCCAGCGTGGCTTTGCGTTTCCTCTTTTGGATCTCTCTCTACCTCCTCTACAATGTATCCCCGGATCAGGAAATATTCCAATCGGAAAACTATCCTTGCCCCTCACTGCAAGAAATCTCCTCAATGACCTCTTCGGCAACTGCCCATCGAAGTCCTTCTTATAATCTTCTTGTTGAGTAATCAACGACCTAGATTAAATTCTAATCAATGACTTAGATCATATTGACTCGATCTCCGTCTTCTTCTGGAAGATTCACATCTAGTTTTATTAATACCCTTTAATTATTTTAATTTCCTAAGTTTAGACTTAAGTATCCATTAAAAATAATTAATTATTTTTATAAAACTGTCTCTGGGTGGAATTTCTCAAAATGATTTCTAGGTATTCTGGAATACACGTGTCCTAGCCTCCTCGCAAATCTTGAGGCTTAGAGCACATCCGATATTACCAGAAATCAACAACCCCTCTTAGCGAGGAATGTGCTCTAGTAATGTAACATGCTGAAGTATCACCCTCACTTTGTAACATCTCCCTTTGCGGTGCTGATGTCTAACATCACTACCCACCAACTACTGCGCTAATGCTGCATCTGTGCTGCGTTGACTCTGCATGCTGCTGTCAACTGCATCTGCACTGCAACTCTGTTGCTGTTGCAACAAAAAAACATCCAAAATACTGAACCAAAGGTGTTTAGTGTGATCCATCCATCGCTGGAGTTCTGACCGCTGCTAGTCTTTGCGTTGACCCTTTGAAGTCTCTCCATTGCTGCTGACTCTGCACTACGCCAACTGCATTGCTGCCAACTTTGCTTTGCACTGCTCAGTCTCTAGCGCTCCTAGCCACTGCAACTGTCACTCCAACATTCCTCTACACCAACTTACATCGGTCCATTGCTACTTCCGATATGGGCTCCTGTAGCAAGGTATTGATCCAAGAGGTGGATTCCTCAAGGATCTTGCCCATCTGCAGTGCTTTCGAACCACAGTACTAGATCACCCCACCTCTACCCTGGAAGTATCTGGGCAATCATGGCAAACTCCTCCTTGATCTTTGCGGTTGCAACCTGCGGATCATGTTTCTTGTCCTTGTCCTTCTTCTTGAGAGGACACTGTGTAACGTAGTGACCAAATTCACCACACCGGAAAGATTTGATCTTGGAGATGTCCTTCTTCTGCCTCCGCTGCTCCTTCTGCCCCTTCGATGCAAGGGCTGCGTTCTCCTCCTCCTCCTTGGGCTTTGTCCCACTGCTGTTGCCGCTATCAAGTTTGCACTTTACTAAGTCTCGCCTCATCTCTTCCTGTTGAAGAGTGGCCCACATTCCTTCCCAATCTGACAATTTCTCTCTGCCTAGGATACTTTGGACAAATACTTGCCATTCTTCTGAGACTGAATTTAGGGCCAACCTCACCATGTATGTAGGCTAAGGAGCTGATCCTACAATTGCTAACTGATCTCGGACTTCCTGAAGCTTCGATAGGAATGGATCAATGTGTTCCCCCTTCTGCATCCTCGCGGATCCCATTTTCTCCTCCAAGTACATCTTCTGCTGCTTGGAAGATCCGTGATACAATGTAGCCAAGGCATCCCACATCTCTTTCGCCGTCCCTTTGCCAGCAATGTGACATACAATGTGATCCCTCTCTTCGTCGGGGATCAACTGCTTGGCCTTCGCCATCTCAGCCTTGTACTTCTTGAGCGGATTTGCATCGACAGGTTCAACTACCACACTATTGACATAGGTTTTGAGATCATGCTCATCTAGAAGGAAGGAGATCCTAGCCTTCCACATTACGTAGTTGGATGCTCCTTCCAACCCATATTGATCTCTTAGCCCATTAACTGCCTTTTTGCCAACAAAAGTTGAACTGCTCCCTCTCTCCTTGGCATAGCTGCTAGGCTGGCCTACGCACTCCCTGCTGGAGTTAAGTAGATCGACTCCTCACTACTGCTGCTCAGCAATTGAGAAATAAAATTCCTTGGCTCAGAATTCACTGAGGAATAAATTCCCTCAAAAAGTGTCTTTTTCCTTCTTTTGTCGCTTTTCCGACCTAGCAAAGTATTGAAATTTCTAAGTATTACTCGTTAGAAATTTTATCTGTATTCTCTAGTTTATTTCGCCTACTTGTTTAATTACTAACAAGTTATTTAACCATATAAACACTGAAATAAACACAATACAATTTCAACCATCTATAGATCAACAACTGAAAGAAATGAACAAACACACAAGTGACACCATTATTTTTGGACAATCGTCCCTGAAAAACCCAAGTTGGGAAAACCGGTGCAGCAGTTCTGAGGGTTTTTATTATTAAGCAACTTTTTTGAGTACACTTGGTGCCAAATTGGCTCACCCAACAGAGATAAACAAATTTGGCAATAATACCTCTCTTCGGAAGAAGATATTCTGAAAGTTTGCCCCATGAAACCCTCTCCAGCACAATCTTAAGCGTTGCGTCAACCCTCTTAGCCTCTGCGTCAGCCCTCTGAGGCTCTGTGTAGCCTCTCTGGCTCTCTGCGTCACTCCTGCAGCCTCTGCGTAAACCCCTCCCTAGAAATTCGAATGACTGACCACTCTGGTGTGTCTCCCACTGACCCTCAAGCCTCCTCTTATACTTTTTCAGTTGAGTCTTCAACGGTTGAGATTACTTCTCTAATCAATGGCTAAGATTAGATTTGGCGTGATCCATGTCGTTTAGAACCTTCTAACCCAGTTTTATATTAATACCCATTAATATTTTTATTTTCCTAAGTTTAGACTTAGGAACCCATTAAAACTATTAACTATTTTAATATCTCCTTCACCAGGGAGAATTTCCCCAAACCACTTCTGGGTCTTGGAGATCTCATGTGCTTTAGCCTCTCCACCAATTTTCATGGCTAGAGCACATCCGATGCTACCCAAAATCAACACAAATGCTGCAAAAAATTGTGTCCCAACTAAAGACTGCTCTGTGCTGAATCTGTTGTTGCGCTGCTCCCTCTGCCACTGACAAATCATGAACTAGAAATCTTACCTCTCTGTCAACTCACTTAGAGAGAGATTTTCCTCGAGAATCTTGCCTTCCTGGCCTAGACTGCACAATCCCTCTGGGGATTCGATCCGCTGCCTATGCAACACTTCCATCTCCCTCCTCCTCTTCAATGTTGGGCTCTTCCAGTCTGCTCTCTTGCTTCACTTGCGCTCTGATACCATGTGAAAATTTGGATACCCAAATCCCTACTGCAGCAAACTGATTTTACTTCTCCTACTTGTTAATTCACACAAGTTATTCACTGTGTTACACTATAAGTATCGTAGTAAATATGACTGCAGCCTTCACTAATTAAATTATATGGGGAAACAAGAACTGAGCAAGAAGAAATAACACACAAAAGTGACACCGTTGTTTTTGGACAAATGTCCCCGAAAAACCCAATGTCGGAAAACCAGTGCAGTAGCTGAGGTTTTGTATTATTATGCAGTAGTTTTTGAATACAATCTTTGGATGCCTTACTGACTATCCAATGTAGAGAATTTGACTGGTAGAGGAATTAGTGAGAAATACCTCACATTATCACTGGAGATTCAATAATGATCTAGGCTTTGGATGGCAAGCTCCACACTGCCTTTGGGCTGCCTCTACGTCAACCTATGCAATTCAATGTCACAACTACTAGGCTCTGCGGCACCCTTTTTGTTGGTCGATTTGCCTCTGGAACTTCGACTCTCTGTCCTTCCAGTCTCACCCCTGGCTTTTGTCTCTAGAACTCGACTCTCCAACAAATTTCGAATCTCCTATTTTGGATCTCTCTCTCCCTCTTCTACAATGTATCCCCAGATCAGGAAACTCTCCAACCGGAAAACTATCCCTGCCCCTCACTGCAAGAAATCTCCTCGATGACCTCTCCGGCAACTTTTGTGCTGCTCTCTTGAGAAAGTCAATCTCTAATCTCTCATTTGATGTGTTTTCTAAATGGCCATCGAAGTCCTCCTTATAATCTTCTCGTTGAGCAATCAACGACCCAGATTAAATTTGGATCAATGGCTTAAATCATATTGACTCGATCTCCATCTTCTTCTAGAAGATTCAAACCCAGTTTTATTAATACCTTTAATTATTTTAATTTCCTAAATTTAGACTAAGGTACCCATTAAAAATAATTAATTATTTTAATAAAATTATCTCTGGGTGGAACTCAAAACGATTTCTAGATATTCTGGAATACATGTGTCCTAGCATCCCTGCAAATTTTGAGTCTTAGAGCACATCCGATGCTACCAGAAATCAACACCAAGTGCATGGTACAACTATGGGGCTGGCTGGGCAAAGGTGAACCAGATGCATCTTCCTCGTCCAATAGGTGAATCTCGAGCAATCTCTGAACATCTGTGGGGATCCATGGAGTGCTGTCTATTGTTGTGGAGGCCCATGGCTCTCAACATACACCCTACATGTGCCAATGTAGCCCTCTGGAGGGTTAGGACCTTGTATAGGGAGACCAAACCCAATATGGAGATCACCTGCAATTCTGCATAAGATTTAATGCGTCCCCTAGCCTTCCAGTACAACAAGTCATCAAGGAAATCAAGTAAAAGAGATTACAAACCATGGACAACAGCTGGGGACTTCATAATGGCATGCCCTTCCATAATGGGCTTTGGCATGTGTTAATGTCTCCAAGCTCCAAATAGGGGTTAACCAAGTATCCCATTAGGTGGTTTCTACTTCTAAAGGGATAATATGTCCAAGGTACATCCTTCAAAAGGTGGTGGCATGTGATAAAGAGATGAATGGAGTAGGGAATGAAGAGGGGCAACCCTGGGCCACATGTTGGGGTACAAGGGTAGCTAGTAAAAGGAAAGCGCACACGGGTATATAATGTGTAGGAGTGAGCAATCGTGGTACATGAGATGCCCCGACCTTGATTTTTTCACCCTTCTTTATATGCCTTTTGCCTTTTATGATTTTTCTTTAATTAACTGCTCAAGGCTCAAGGGGTAAGAGCATGATGTGTAAGTTATTGCAATGGATACCCCCCTTTAAGGTAGGGCAGTTCATTGCCCATCAGGGGTTGGGACAATCATGGGTTCCTATATGATGAAGGAGGCTCATATAACCTGTGGGAACCAGGGTGATGGCTATGATTATGGGGTAGAGCTCATGTATTGGCTTTTGCCCACTTGCTAAATGTGTTTGTCTCGACCATCTTTTTCATTTTGTGGTATATTTCCTGTTGAATGTGGCCAATTAAGCTTCTAGTTGTCTTTTTAGCTGCATCAACCTCCGGAGCATCATTCCATTCCTGACCCAAGGTGTGGGCAAAGGGAGGGGAAAGCTAACCCTATGTGGACCCAATGGAGGAATGTGGACCCAGGTGGAAGAAATGACGAATGGGATTATAATGAGTGGAAGGGGAGTAATATATATGGATGAGGGAGCGAGACCACGCAACCAAAATCGAGGTTTCCCATGTAATAGCATCCTTAACGCTGAAAGGTCGGAAAAAGAGATCCCATGGGATTAGAATCCAAGGTTAACATCCAAAAGAGGTCTAGGGGACAAGAGTACAAACCTAGCCCATGCTTTCCGCCGAATCCCCCCGTTAATCCATGCCCATAAGTGTTCATGATAAGCAACTACAATACTTAATTACCAAATGACAAGGCATACCTTTAGGTTTGTGAGACCCACCTTTAAACATATGATCATGGCAGATGGGTGAGGGACCACATGGTTGGCTTAGGTGGTGAAGAAATGACACAATGAGCTAGTTGGTGGTTGCAAGAGGCTGTTGGCTGAGGACCATCTTGGAGAATTTTTTTCTCCTAGGGATATCTCCCACAAAATGGTGGGTAACAAGTCTCTTTGAGGCTTAAGAACAAGGAAGATAAGACCTTCTAGGCCCGTGACGTACCCTTGAAAAATATGTGTCACAATGAAATGTAAAAGGGTTATGTCCTAGCCACAAAACAATGATGAAATCCTCCAAAGGAATAACAATACCCCTGCAATCAAATGTGTTAGTGCTTAAAATCAAATGAGGCAAAGAGAAGACAATGAAAAGCCTTGCGGCTAGGCTATGTGAGGCCGCTAGGCCTTGCGGCTAGCTCTCAAGGCACCCTCGAAGTGATCAAACCCCAAAACAAGTGATCAAAACCTTTATAACGATGGATATAGGTTTGCAAAACCACAAAGACCAGTCTCTAAATAGTATGCAATCAAAATAAGACCCTAATAGGTCCGCGACCAAGGAAAATAAACCTCAAAAGGCTTGTGGCTAGGCCTAAAGTAGCCAATAAGTTTAGCGGCTAGCCACAACACGCCCTACAATCAAATTTGAGTCCAAAAAATTGAGTCTCTATGTTTGCAAAACCAACCCAAGTCAGATTTAATCGAGAAAATAATTTACAAATTTATTCAAGCTCAAACCATTGCCGAAAATAAAATCTGAAGTGAAAAGAAGGGCTAGAACCCAAGCGACCTCCTTGAGAATTTTTTTGTTGGATATGGGAAGCCACAAAAATATGAATTGAAGTCTCTAGAAGCCAAAATAGGCCTAGAAACCCTTGTGGCCTTGAAGAGAGGCTAGAAGACACTCCAAAAGATGAGACGTTAGCCCCAAACCCTAGCCGTCTAGGCTAGGTGAGCGCTAAGACCCTCTAGAAATCAATTTCTCCTTTGATCCCTTGAATATCCACTTGCAAAACAATTTTAAGAAGAAACCCTAGACGTCCTCTTCAGATCTGCAAGAAAACCAAGCTAGAAACCCCAAAATGGCTATATACAAAAAATTAGAAAAATATGTACAAGCGTTAGAAGAAATTATTTACAAAATATAATTTACAAATTTACAATAATTATGGCTCTTATAAGAAGATCTAATAGTTAATGCACAAATAAATTTAAAACAAATGAGAGAAATAATTTTATAGATGAGCAATGGCCAAGATCTCTGTAAAACCCAATCGTTAGATAAGCCTTAGAATATAACATAGTGGGCTCCTAAACTTCTTGTCTTGGGAGTTGGCTGGTCCAACCGAAGACTTCCCCTCAGGCCCAAGATCTGAATATTGAAGAGTCTCTACACACTTTAAGATGAAGTTATTAGATCAATAGGGGCTAGATACACATAAAAACCCTCGAGATCTAGAGATACTTGCTAGATCAATCAAGTTAGAATGCTTTTCTAAGCCTAATAACTAATGCAATGTGATGTTCCTTTTTCTGGTGTTCCTTATGGATGGACTTTGAGGGTTGGAGGCAGACTGGTCACAGGTGCAGGTTTACCTCATCAGTGGACCCAGGGGCTTTTGGAGATGTTTCATGGGGTTTTGAGGAGTTTCTAAGGATCCGATGTCATTCGCTTGGCATATTCCATCATCTGCACAACTTGTCTTTTGTTCCATTACATTTCTACAACTTTCGAGAAACATGGTTATTATTGGGCCTAACTCAATTAATTACGCTTAAGGTGGCATTCTGAAAGGAATACTTGACAAAACCCCTTAGTGTAATAGCTCGTTGGAACTAGAATGAGAAGATCTACAGGATGGGATGGTTAGAAGTGATTTTTAGTGATCTGAGGAGGCATGGTGGCCAATTTACCATTTTCCCACATTAAAAATAATATTTTAATTAAAAAGAGGGAAATGTGTTCCATGATTAAAATAATAATAAAATAGGAGATTCTAGAGGGGTCCATCAAATTTAAAAAAGAGGACGAGGAGGCCATTGGAGGACATATTGGATTCTTGATATTTTCTATTGATGAGGTTTGGAAAACCTAGTTCCCAACTTCTGTAGCCCTAGGACGGAAACCCTTGGGTATGTTGTTGAGTGTTGGACGAAAACCCAACTCTCCTTGAGGATACTTCATCCAGGAGTTTCATAAAGTTTCAGGGATACTGGAGTGAGGATTTGTTAAATTTTGGATTAACATGTTCTTTGCTTAGGTCTGTTACTTCATTAGCCCATTATTAATTCCATTAATCCATTACCAATCACATTAACCATTGTCTTATAATAGTAACTGATGAAAGAACATGCAACAATGCAGAAGACAAGCCAAGCCAAGAGAACACAAGAATTGGCTCAAGCCAGGGGAAAACCCCAAGATGGAGAAAACCCTTTTTCAATTCTTCTTTTATTAATATCAAATGTTCAACAGAGAGGGAGAGTGCAATAATGATGACTTGACAATTGAAGATCTAATAACCTCTGCCCATCAACAAGTTTGTTCAGGGCACACCAACAACCCTAAACCAATGCTCTAAACATGGTGAATCCTTCTCCCAATGATCTGATCCCTTGTTGTCCACTTCTAGACATCCATACACTGATCTAGGGCTTGAGGCTCCTCCTGAACTCACCCTACAACAGCCCCGAACCAACAACAACTTGATATTATCCCAAAACCAAGGAAGAAGCGCTTGTTCAATTGCGTTGTACCTTCTTGTGACTGTGTATTGAAGGGAAGAGCCTCCCTAGGCCTCATGGCCCCTCAAACAAGTGACCCAATCTGCTATTGTAGTGGCTCCTTTCCTGCAGCTTGAACAGAGACATAAAACACACAAAACTAGCACAAAAATTCTTCTTACCTCTCCTCTGAACTATGGCCCGAGTCGGCAAGGAATCCGCTGCCCTAAACAACCTTCAATCAGACCTCCAAGCCTCCTTGCTGGCTACTGCAAGCCTCAAACAACTGTGGCCTTTCTCCCACAAGAAAACTGCACGCAAACAAAGACAATCCTTTCAGAAACTCGGCTCCTTGCTCTTGGACGTCCCAACCTCGTATCCGTACCTTATTTCAGAAGTATTTTGCACCTTGATGATGTATCAAATGAGGTTGGAGGTACCTATATGTATACAAATTGGTGAAGGTCAAGGGACATGACATTTGGGCTTTATGGAGGAGAGGCCGAACTTGACAATTTGCATATGAGTGGACATAAATTCAAAAACACATTTCTCCTTAACCAAATTTGATGATCTTCAGGTTGATTTTAGTCTTCTCAAAAAGAGGAATTTATTGCGACAATTATCTTCTTCAAAAGAGCTGCCCAAAGTGGAATTTGGCCCTAGTTGCCAATTTTAACACTCCCTCTCAACTAGGGAGAATTCCACCTGCCTATCCATGCCATTCTGTCATCATGAACTATCTCTGCATCTTGTCTCAACTTTGCTGAACACAGATATAGATAATGAAGAAGAATTGATCGAGAGTTAGTCACAAGACCTTGCTACTCTCCACTGGCAAAAGTCAGTCTACATAACCGGGGGTTAAACCCTAATCAGTCTTGATCCTAGGTGATCAAGTTGCTTGAACTGGAACATCATGCATCGTAGACATAGGGAATATGGCAGTACACGATGCGTCCATCGGTAATGCTATGGTCCCTAGCCACTTTTCCTAACTCATTGGCCAGATGAGAGGTACTTTCCATGTGTCCCAGACTACATGGGTAGGATAATGCTAGAGTAACAACATGGAAAGAATAAATCACATCCTGCTCACATCCACGCATGGGAAAGGGTAAACCACATCCTATAGTCACATGTCACAACCATTGTACGGAAAGGATAAACCACATCCTACGCGCATGCAAACCATTGATAGTAGGGAAACGATGAACCACATCCTACATGCATGCCAACCAACAATTGTAGGAAGTATGCTATACCTGGGGAAAGGATGAACCACGTCCCACTGACATGTCAACCATTGATTGTAAGGAATGAGCATCCTACACGTGGGGAAAGGATGAATAACGTCCCACTGACATGTCCACATGTGACAACTGACAAATGCCTATATGCATCTCTGACTGGGGTATCCGCAGGAGGTCTTATGTTGCTCATATGCCATAGGAGAAGGTGAACCACTCATCCTATGCATATATCATCAATCTATTGGAATTATGATGAATGTGTTGTCCTTGATGGCAACTCACTTGTAACATAACAAGTATTGGTAACTATAGATGAATCCACAGGTTAGTTTAGAGGTGACATGATGATGGAATAGAACACCAGAATGATGGGTCAAAGGTTTACAAATCAGAATCAGAAGTTTGATACAGGGAGATTGTTTGATTAGAATTAGGTGTTGTCCTTGATGGCAACCTACCTGATGAGTTGTCCTTGATGACAACCTATTTGATGAAATGGAATCTTACTTGATAAGTTGTCTTTTGATCTACTTGTTAAAGGTATAAACAAGATATGTTTACAGATGGGACAAAATTCATGGCAGTTCAGAGGAATCAGTTTTGAAGAATGATAAAGTTGGAAGTTCAAGAACTATACACGGGTTCTGTTAAGCCAAGTCGCGTATGCACGCGAGTTCAGTGAAGTGAAGTAGCGTATGAATTTTGACATTTGAATAATCAGGACTGTCGTTGATTTTGCGTGTTGATGCAGTATTCTGGGTTCAGTTCTGTGTACTGGTTACAGTGATATGACTGTTCCAGTTGATTGGTTGATTTTTGATTAAGTGTATGTTGATTGGGTTTTGAGTGAATGGTTGATTCAATTGTGTCAGAAGTTCTAGTGATTGGTTGATTCAACAATTGATGAAAATTTCATTGATTGGTTGATTCAGAGAATGATGATTGAGTTTCAGTGATTGATGATTTGGGTTTCAGTGATGTCAGAGATTGATGATTGGGTTTCAGCGATTGATTGATTCAGTTGTGTCAAAGATTGATGACTATGTTATAGTGATGAGTTATCATTTGATTATTGATATTGAGCTTAAAGGTTGATAATGGGTCTAGTCTGAAAATTTGATGAAACATGGCCTACAAGTTATGATGTGTTGAAGCAAGTGATCCAGTGTGAAAATTCATGAAACTTGGTCTATGGATGTTGTTGAGGGTTGGAGCCTTTAGTGAGGAAGTCGAAGCTTCTTGCCAGTAGTTAGTTGGTAATCAGATCAGGGGGTTGCAGCTCTCTTCCAGTAGCAGCTGGAGAACGAGTAAAGGTTACAACCTTCTGCAGGTTGGTGTCTGCGTACTGGTGCAAGTTTACGCTAGCACAAGAACCAGGGGGTAGGAGCTCCCTTTCAGTAGGAGCTAGAGAAAGAACAAAGGTTGTAGCTTTCTGTAGGTGGGTGCCTGCGTATTGGTATGAGTCTGCAACAATACAAGGTTGTAAATAGCTTTTTCTTTATATTAAAAAGAAGACAGAGATGACAATAGCATGTGGTTTTTTCCTGCATTGGGTTTCTACCTTAAATCCTAGTGTTCATGTGTGTTGCTTATGTGTGATGGTTTATTTTGTTATTACAACACATGGTTACTGTTTATCTAATGTTTAATAAAGCATTGATGCACTGGATGAAGACCAACATATGATGAATTAACTGAATCATAAGTTCACTGGATATACACTAGTTGTTTTAAGAACAGTCGCGTACACACGCGGGTTCCTTTCAGTAAAGTCACGTATAGAAATCTGAATATGAATTGTAAAATGTTATTGATTTGAAAACACTGGTTCACCTCCCTCTCAATATTTTTGCCAACAATTGGTATCAGAGGAGGTCCTTTGGCAGAAGTTTGATTGCTTGATCCGTCGAGACAATGGGAAAAAAGCAAAAGAAGAAAGCACCTCAAAAGAAGAAGACATCTCAAAGAAACAATGACAGTGTTAGAGACGATTGGCTATTAGATGGAAGCAAATATTCAGATTCAGAATCACCTCAGAATGAAGATGAACAAGCAAAAGAATTATCAGGTACTGATTTTTGGTCCTCTGGTGATACCTTTCTCTGTTCATGCAATATTAAAGATAATGAATGGGACAGTGAAACAACTGAATTTTCTCTTATGTGTGAAAGTGAAAGAAATCTTATAGAGGTAGAAATTAAAAGGCTCACAAATAAAATTAGAGATCAACAAGATCTATTTGATAAAAGGGAATGTTCCTACAAAGAAGAGGTTACCAGGTTAAAAACTCAGTTGGAGGAAGGAAACAAAATAAGGAAGTAGTACAAGGGAAAGGAAGATCAATGTCAAAGGCTGCAGGATGAAGTAACGTCATTGAGAAATCAAGTAAATGAAAACGATACAACAACCAAGGAACTTAAAGAAAGAACCAGTTACTGTAAAGGTCTTGAAGCTGAGGTTGTCTCTCTAAAAGAAGATCTTGAAAAATCATAAGCAGAATGAAGAACGACTTCAAGCATTTGAAGAACAAGAAAATGAGATTCCCAAATTAAACAAGAAGTGGAAGAAGGAAGAAACGCTGAAGAAATCATGAAGAAGCAGTGTCTAGAAAAGGAAAAACAATATTAGGTTGAGGTAAATATCCAAAAAGGTAAATTAGAAGAAAATGATAAACTTTTACGATTTCAAGATAGTACTAGGATTTTGGATAATATTCTTAGTAGTCAAAGGTCTCCTACCATCAAATCTGGTATTTGTTTTCATGAAACTGTTAAAGGTGAATCTAGCTCACAAACAGAGGCAAAGAATTGTAATGCAAAATCTGAAATGCTCAACAAGGAGATGAGAAATCAACCCCATCAACAATCAAGGAAAGAAAGTCTTCAAAGAAAATCATTTACTCCTAACTTTAGAAGTGTTAATCGATTCTTCCCTCTGATCAATAATGTTGAATGTTCTATATGTCATAATTTTGGACATGTTACAGCCAGGTGCAGAAGTAGAATGTTTCAAGCTAATAACTGTCTCACAGAAAGATCATCAGCTTCCAGGTACTTTAAGGGATATTGTTTTTCTTGCAATATGTTTGGTCACAAATCCATTGATTACTATAGAACGAATATGAAACATATAAGATGTTATGCTTGTAACAATTTTGGGCATATAGCAAAAGAATGCAAGTACAAGTCTATGGATTGCCATAGACAATTTGGTAAGCAACCAAATAAGAACATTGATATCAAAAATTCTGAAAAAGATGGATCCACCAATCAGAAAGAAAAGGAAGATCAGATAAGGTGTGGTCTTGCTCTCTGCTCATTCGAAGACAAAGATGATAGTGGATGTTCCCATCACATGACTGGAGACAAGAGTAAAATGGAGTCTCTGATGAAGAACCATCATGGTAATGATATTCTTGGAACTGATGTTTCAACAAAAGTTCTAGAGTTCTAGGACCAGGGACAGTCAAAACAGACTCGGGGGGAACTGAAATTATGAAATTTCAGTATTCCACCTTCCATACACAGATCCTATGAAGTATAGTAGCGTATATACGTGAGTTAGAAACTGCACAATCACATATATGTTGGTTTGATGAAGAAGCAGTGGGACAGACTCAGAAAAAGGGTCTGATATGATTCAAACAATTATCAATTGTCTTTTCTGTTTTGATGGTTAATGATTACAAGCTGTTGATGATATTTAGAAGTACTTTCGGCCCTCATAAGTTGTTGATGTCTTTATGTATAATTCGCTGATGATGATGCCTTGATGATTCTTATTGATATATGAAATGATTAGATCTGACAGTGAACAGTTGGCACAGGTTCAGGGGGAGCATTTGCTATGTTTCTAATAATGCATTGTTGGCATTATGTTTTCTTAGAAGTCCTTGGTACGTAATGATGTTTATTAATGATGATGATGCTTATGTTGCTGAAGTGTTTAAATGATGCATCATACTATGCTACAGTCATGGGTTGTCTATGATGAAATCACAGATGATACTTATATTGCTTGAGCCACTTAGTGTTTTGATGCTTCTGATCATATTTATGGATGATTCAGATGATTCTTTTGATGATGCATATAGTTATGTTACTTACATGGTGATCTTCATAAGTTCAAGGAGAAGAACAAGGCTTGAGTACACAACTTCATTATTTGATGATGATAAGTGTCACTCATTTCTTTTATGCTCCTGTCATCATGCCTTCAAAGATGCATAAAGTTCATATGGTTCAATCATGGATGAGGATTCCTATAGTTCTTGACTCTCACATGGTATATTGTTTGAAGATTGTTGCACTTGATGGTATCAAGAAAGTTTGACAAATGATTAGGGAGCTCATGGTTTGCTTTTCTCATTGATGAAAAGCTAGATACTAGCCTGGATACATGGATGATTACTTAAGTTGCATATTTGTAAATGATGTTGGTATAAAAGATCTTCTTATGAAGAAAATTGGCCAAGAGAATGATGTTATTGCAGGTTTCATGAGGACATAGCTATTTGAAGACATGGCTATTTGGAGACATGGTTACTTAGTCACATAATGATGATGAATTCTTACTTTATGATGATAGGTTTGGTTCTCACATATGTTGATTATAATGGTTGATGCTTATCAAATGTGGGATGTTGGAAAACTCCCTTGTGATGATACATGGTTGATATATTGAGGGTTGTTGTGGAAAGATCGTGCAGTTCTTGCTACGATGATGTTATGGTCATGGATGATGACTATGGTGTTTTCACATGTATATGATATGATGCGAATGGTTTTGTGAAGGTATAGGCATCACTCCTTCGAGATATGGCATATGCTTAGTTGATTCATGAAAGACTATGTTTTTGATGAACATAAGGCTTTTTCTACTAAGGAAAAGGAGCAAGTTGATCTTGATAAGGTCAAGAGGATAAGTTGATATTTATATGCGGCATACTTATTCACAAATTGATGATATTAAAATTACATTGTCTTATCTTGCGAATTGATGATGGACATATACAGGTTGTTCTTGATGTTGCTGACAAATGCTTAGGGTGTAGATCATATATGGTGTATGATAGTCGCTGATAATTATCATGATCTTGTTTAGGTCTTTGGTCTTTGTTATAAATGTCATGTATATCATTTGATGTAAAGGTCATGTAAAGACCTATGATGTAATAATTGTCATATTCAGTCATGTATGGACTTTTGAGATCATGTCAAATATGTAATCCCACTTGGTTGAGTCAAATATGTATCCTCACTTGGTTGGGAGATTGATGTAAGTATGGGTCCTTGGTGATAGGAAGGTCATACTCAATTGAGCCATAGAGTCATGTACTTCATTTTACATCCGTCAAAGATTTCGACATGTGCTTAGGGGGAGCATGATCAATGTTCATATTCAGCAGTTCAGATTTTGAAGTCTTCATTTAACATTGATTAGCCCTTTGCCCTTGATGTCAAAGGGGGAGAGTAGCTTGATGTTTTGAGCTTGGTGTTTGGAGAGTAGCTTGATGTTTTGAGCTTGGTGTTTGGAGAGTAGCTTGATGTTTTGAGCTTTGTGTTTGGAGAGTAGCTTGGTGTTTGGCTTGATGTTATTTATAGGTTGTGGTGATCAAACACCAAAGTGGTTGCCATCAAGTCCAAAGGGGGAGATTGTTGGCATTATGATGAATGTGTTGTCCTTGATGGCAACTCACTTGTAACATAACAAGTGTTGGTAAGTAGATGAATCCATAGGTTAGCTCAGAGGTGACAAAATGCTGGAACAAAATACCAGAATGATGGGTCAAAGCTTTACAGATCAGAATCAAAAGTTTGATATAGAGAGATTGTTTGATCAAAATTAGGTGTTGTCCTTGATGACAACCTATTTGATGAAATGGAATCCTACTCGATAAGTTGTCTTTTGATCTACTTGTTAAAGGTATAAACAGGAGGTGTTTACAGATGGGATAGAATGCATGGCAGTTCAGAGGAATCAGTTCAGAAGAATGATAAAGTTGGAAGTTCAAGAACTATACATGGGTTCTGTTGAGCCAAGTCGCGTATGCTCGCGAGTTCAGTGAAGTGAAGTAGCGTATGAATTTTGGCATTTGAATGATCAAGACTGTAGTTGATTCTGTGTGTTGATGCAATATTCTGGGTTCAGTTTTGTGTACTGGTTACAGTGATATGACTGTTCCAGTTGATTGGTTGAATTTTGATTAAGTGTCGGTTGATTGGGTTTTGAGTGAATGGTTGATTCAGTTGTTTCAGAAATTGATGATTGGGTGATTCACTTGTGTAAGAAGTTCTAGTGATTGGTTGATTCAGAAATTGATGAAAGTTTCAGTGATTGGTTGATTCAGAGAATGATGATTTGGGTTTCAGTTATGTCAGAGATTGATGATTGGGTTTCAGTGATTGATTGGTTTAGTTGTGTCAAAGATTGATCACTGTGTTACAATGATGAGTTATGGTTTGATTATTGATATTGAGCCTAAAGGTTGATAACGGGTCAAGTCTGAAAATTTGATGAAAAGTGGCCTACAAGTTATGATATGTTGAAGCAGGTGGATCCAGTGTGAAAATTCATGAACCGTGGTCCAAGGATGTTGCTGAGGGTTGGAGCCTTCAGTGAGGAAGTTGAAACTTCCTGCCAGTAGTAGTTGGTAATCAGATCAAGGGGTTGGAGCTCCCTTCTAGTAGCAGCTAGAGAACAAGTGAAGGTTGTAGCCTTCTGCAGGTTGGTGCTTGCGTACTTGTACACGTTTACGACATTACAAGAACCAGGGGGTAGGAGCTCCCTTCCAGTAGGAGTTGGAGAAAGAACAAAGGTTGTAGCCTTCTGCAAGTGGGTGCCTGCGTACTGGTACGAGTCTGCACCAGTACAAGATTGTAAACAACTTTTTCTTTATATTAAAAAGAAGACAAAGACGACAATAGCAGGTGGTTTTTTCCCGCATTGGATTTCCACCTTAAATCTTGGTGTTCATGTGTGTTGCTTATGTGTGATGGTTTATTTTGTTATTATAGCACATGGTTATTGTTTATCTAATGTTTAATAAAGTATTGATGCACTGGCTGAAGACCATCATATGATGAATTAAATGAATCATAAGTTCACTAGATATACGCTAGTTGTCTTAAGGACAGTCACGTACACACGCGGGTTCTTTTCAGTAAAGTCGCGTATGGAAATCTGAATATGAAATGTAAAAAGTTATTGACTTGAAAACACTGATTCACCCCCCCTCTCAGTGTTTTTCCCAACACAATTGTAGGGGAAGGGGAACCACTCACCTTATGGTCGCTCATAGCTCCAAGAAGTACCCCAAGTCCCAGGAGCACCTAGAGCTCAATGTTCAACCGAGATCCTCATAGTAGGGTTTTTCCATGACTCCCTACCTCTCTCTGAAGGAAGATAAATTTGACTTTAAAAATCAACTTTCTCTTATGAGAGGATCATTATCTTATCGAGCTATTTGCAACCTGCTATTAATCCTTTGGTCCATGTGGTAGAATTATCCAATCATAATCATGCAGCTTATATGCAGTTCATCAGAGTCATCAAACTCAGCTGTCATGACTTGCCTCCATCAAAACTCATTGGACAAGAAAAGTCATTGGGGATTTTATAGCTCCCTCTGAAGCCTTGCTTTAGGTGATTATGTATCCTTTAATCATGAGCTTCCCATATGAGAGATGAGGCTTTCCATGAGGCAACAACTTTAGATTCAAGAGGGAAGTTTTGAGGAATCATCATGGTCCTTCTTCAAACAGCTGTATTATCCTTCATTGCTAGATGACAACTACCAATGCATCAAATTACCTAATCCATGATGATGAGGAGTCTTTCTCATTCGGGCATTCATATCTATAGAACCATTCTTCATAAGATCCTGGCTTAATGCAACCAAGATATCAAACTCAGGGTTTTCTGCTTATCCTGCTTATCAAGACATCGAATCTGTCATGTACTTACTTCCAGGCAACTCTATTTTTCATGCTGATAAGTATGGATACAAAGAACTGTTCCAGAGTGCCATGCACTTCTTCTCCTAGCTGTTCTTCAAGAATGAAAGCTTCAGGTGAGCTGCATCTCTTCTCAAAGCCAAAGGTGCTGCATTTTCTTTTACTGGCAGATCCCTGTAGCTTCTTCATAGTAAATAACCCTTCAAAAGATAAGCTATCCAAAATTTACATCTGTCTTGTTCACAACTTCGTTTGGGAACAAGACTATCAATCTACTGGGGTTACAACATATTGCCATTACTACTGAACTGTAACGGTGTTATACATAATGCAGGACTGAAAAGAGACCATAAATGATGTTGAGTTGTATATGCTGAAATGCCATACATAGGGTAGAGCCACACATAGCAGAACTGATGCCACATATAATGATGAAGTAACCAAGAATATTTACTGCACAGGGTTCTAACTTCTATCCTTGACTGGTAGCTTCAGGTCTTCATACTTCCAGGAAGACTATTCCTCCTTGAGAGATTCAAGATCTTATCTTAGACACTTGCCTTCAACAAAGTTTCTACTTCGCTGCTTGAAGCTTCTTATTACAATATTTCTTCTTAAAAATCAAATGTTTTCATTGTTTGATGCCTGTAGCTACTGTAAGTCAGAAGATCTCCACAAATTGGATCAACTGATGCAAGTCATGGATCTCTTACAGAGACGTATACTTAGCATTTATCGCTGTAGGATGTACAGATGCATTAATCCTATTATGCTACTGTCCAAAACTGAAGAGCAAGGTGATGAGCCTTTACTAATGATCCATCATCCTAGGTTTCCTTTATGCATATGAGCCTCGGCCCCTTTTCTTTATGATAGGGGCTTGAATTGAGTTTGTTTTGAAATGCAATTGTGCTTAGAACAATTGTAGAACTATGCTTCTTTTCTAGCCTTAATTTGTACGATTTGAAGAGAAGCTCAGAAGTTCGAGAGAGAGATACAATATACAAATATACTATCAAAGGCCATGACTTGATCCTAACTTTGATAAGAATTTCCATACATCAATAACTTGCCAAAATACCATAATTGTCTCTGGACTGCAAGGAAGCCATACATATACAAATACTTCTTCTAATGCTGACTGTTGATGCCAATTTTCGTCTGCCTGCAAATATGATGCCATCCCAATAGTACCTACCTGATGCAAAAGTCATACTTTATGTGTGTTGAAGTAAGAGATCCACTGTTGTAATTAGAAATGCCTGAAAATATCTTCCTTTGTAGCTTCTCAAGGCGAAGATGTTGAGCTTCTAATATTGCTTCAGATATTTTGCCTTCATTTTAAGAACTGATACTTCTGCCTAAATTATTGAAGATGGATCCTTGACCTTGAAGACCTCTTATCCTTATTCAATCAGAGACTTGTATAGACGCCAAAGCAGTCAACCGATGTACAAGGTTGACTTCACACAGGAAGAAACCACAGATGCTCAACGTATACCCTTATTTTGATGTAGAGGATGATGTTCAACACAAGTGTTCATACTGATGCCGTTGTACTTCTGTCCTTTGGAAACCCTCATTAATGTACTGTTTGAAAATGAAACCCTCATGGATGTACCTGAACCTTACTGCTACAGTATAATTTTAATGATGCATCAGAAACCCTTCACTGTATCAAGGACATAAACTGTTGCACGCTAATTTGTCAACTGAAGATGGAAGCGCTGATTTTTAATTTATATAAATTTATTCATAACATTTAGCCAGCTCATTTGAATAAGATGATTATTGGATTGAATTTCTCTTTCCAAGAGGTCCAAAATTGATCTAAGGATCACTGAAATCAGATAAGGAGAAACATGTTTTTGATGTCAAGCCCACAAGAACACAATTGGTCAAGATCAGCTTGGGGTCTCATTAGTCAAATTGACCCTCCTCCATCACATATAAATAGAAGAGACCTTCAACCTCATTTGGCACATTCCACACACAACATATTCTTCTCTCTCCTTCATTGATTGGGTCATACAAGTCTGAGGCAGCTTGTTCTTCTTCCACAAGTGCGAGTTTTGGAGCTGATTTGACCTGTGTCGACTTTCTGTTTTGAGGAGACTTTGACCAGCGTTGACTGAGGGATTTAAGGGACAACTTGACTGCGATTTTTGTGGGAGAATCTCTGTTTGGGTAGGCTGCATATTCTGGCACAGGTACCGAGATTTTCTGGGCAGGTTGACTTGCGTTGACCGTAGGCCTGTGTTGACTGTTTTGACCACAGAGTTGTCTTTTTGGTTGATCGAGTTTGGCTACTCCTTTGTTGATTGTTTTTGCTGTTGGTTGACCTCCAATGATGACCGAATTGCTTTGACCTTGACCGAGCTCAAGGAGGACTATTTTACTGCTGTGTTGACCACTGTTGACTTTCTGGTTAGGGTTGTTTGACTATTGTTGACTGAGCAGAACTGCAAATTTTAATTGG
The DNA here is from genome assembly GCA_000404065.3 of Pinus taeda. Lineage (NCBI taxonomy): Eukaryota > Viridiplantae > Streptophyta > Pinopsida > Pinales > Pinaceae > Pinus > Pinus taeda. Next base: position 45,117 of record APFE031603804.1, on the reverse strand, counting down.
GACATCTATTTGACTAAGGGCAGTGGTATTGGATCATCTAATTGGAAAATCTCATCATTGTACTCTATTGGATATTCTCTCTGTGCTGAACATTTGATATTCTATAATAAGAAGGATTGATCAAGGGTTTTCCCCATCTTGGGGTTTTTCCCTGGCTGGAGCCAAATTCTTGTATTCTCTTGTCTTGGCTTGTCTTCTGCATTTTATTGTTCATGTTCTTTCTATAGTTACTATCAATGTGAATTATTGGTTTATGTGATTGCTATTGGAAATGAAAGTGAAATTGATATTGGGCTAATCTAAGGACATTGAAGTAATTGTTGCAAGCATAGAACATGCCATTGTTAACTAAAATTAACATGGTATTAGAGCCTAGGTGAGGACAAGCCCAAGCAAGAGAGAAAAACGATCACTAAGATCTGTGCTTATAAAGATTATTGGACACGTCTCCATGGCCTCTACATCTTACTTTAAGACCGAGGACAAGCTCTATGAAAAATCTGACTATCATGCATGCAAGATGACTTTGGCCCTGTCTTTGGAAGAGCATGAAGTATTGGACTATGTGCAAGGAAAAGTGGTGGAGCCTCCTTCAAATGCACTTGCTGCTGCTAGAACGAAGTATAGAAAAGGTGAGGTCAAAGCAAATAAAATTTTGATTGACTCCATTCAAAAGCATTTGGTTGCCTATATTTCTAATTTGGGAACTTCTAAGGAAATGTATGATAAGTTGGCTGGGATGTTCAAAGTGAACAATGCAAGTCAAATTCTCTTTCTCAAGAACAAGTTGAAGGATATCAAGATGCATAAAGGGGAGTCTATCCAATCCTACTTCATGAGAATAACTCAAATCAATAATTACTTGCTATCTATTGGAGAAGTTATTGCTCATAGGGAGCTCACGCTCATTGCTCTTGGAGGTCTTTCAAGATCATGGGTATATTTATCACCACCATTCTCAACAATGACAGGATACCCGGTTTTGATGAGTTATTGGCTAGATGCACTCAAGAGGAAACAAGGATGATGGAGAGAGATAAATCCAATAATGGGAATGAACCTATTGCTTTCTCTGCACATGCTAAGAGGAAGAATGATGCTGGTCCAAGGAGACATGATCAAGGACCTATGAAGGGATTCAAAGGAAGAGGCAAAGGAGGATGTTACAATTGCAACGGGTTCGGCCATTATGCTAGAGAGTGTCCTGACAAGAAAAATCCTCCAAGGGATGACGATAACAACAACAACAACAATTTCAAAAGCAATGGCAATCAACGGAACAACAAGTATAACAACAAAGGAAAGAGGAATGCTCTTGCTGCTTGAGAAGGAAGTAGTCGACCTTCCAAGAGGACAAGAAATGCCAAGTATGATGAAAGTAATGTTGTAGAAAAACAAGATGAGTTCTATCTTATTTATGCTCTATCTACTGCCTCCCCTTTGGATACTTTGGATCATTGATTAATTGTTAGTGGAGCCTCAAGGTATTTCACTGAATACAAGGAGGCCCTCTCAAATTTAGTTGAGAAGATTCAAGAAAACTAATCTAAAGATCATACTTCGAGATAATGCCACCTACCATGTGAAAGGGATATGAACATTCACTCTTTACTTGAATTATGGTCAAACCATTCATCTACAAGGAAGTGTTGTATGTGCCCGATTTGAAGAACTTGGTGTCTATTTTTGCGATGGAAGACAAAGGCTTCAAGGTAGCTTTCATTGAAACCCTAAAGATGCTTTTACTCTTGGATTTAGGGTTGAGGGTCTCTCTCAAGTTGGTGGAAGTCCTTTGGGAGCTTTGGCAAGTGATACTTCTCTTCAATGTGAGCTATGGCACAGGAGATTTTCCTACTTACGTTACAAAGCCTTACTCGGGGTTAAGGAAGATTGTCATAGAGATGCCCGAGTTTAACATGAACCATGAAGGAGTTTGTCAGGGATGTGCAACTGGGAAATATACAAAGGGACCATTCCCTTCTAGTGAAAGCAAGACAACTAATATTCTTCAATTGATCCATTTTGACCTATTTGGTATCTTTCCCATAACTTCATTAGGAAAATACTCATACTATGCAATTTTTGTGGATGACTTCTCACGCAAAACATGGATTTATTTCTTGAAGAAGAAGGATGAAGTGTTCAAATGGTTCCGTTTTTTCAAAGCATTGGTGGAAAATCAAACAGTGAAGAAGATCATGACGTTAGGCACTGACAATGAAATCGAATATGAATCCAATGAATCCAATGACTATTCCATACACTCAAGAACAGAATGGTGTTGCTGAAAGAAAAAATCGAACGATTATGGAGGCCACCCGTGCCATGATCTATGATCAAGGTCTATCGAAATCCTTGTGGGAGAAGTTGCCAACACTGCTATATATGTTCAAAGTAGGAGCCCTCATCAAGCCTTGGATTTCAAGACACCCAAGGAAGTCTTCATTGGAAAGAAACCTCATGTTTCTCATTTTAGAATCTTTGGTTGTCCTGTGTATTTTCATGTACCTAAAGAGAAAGTAATAAGTTGAAAGCTTCTGGGAAGAAAGGTATATTCGTTGGATACAATAAAAATTTAAAGGCATATAGAATTTATGTACCTAGTCAAAGAGATGTGGAAGTAACAATGATGTTACCTTTGATGAAGACACTGCCCTCTGGAAAGCCAAAGATCTCACCATCCCAAGGAAGGACGATGGTGATGCTGCCAACAGACAAGAAGAACCTCTGATGGATGACCCTATGCCCGATGTTGATGGCCTGATGGATCCTCTTGATCCACCTCCTGGTGATCCCTCTGCCTCAAGGAAAAGACCATTATGGCTCAAGGATACACTTTAATATGTTGAAAAGCATACTACTCCAAGAAGGACATTTGGGGAAAGTAAGAAGCCTAACAGGTATCAAGGGCACTTCGCTGCCATGAGTACTATTATTCAAGTGGTTAAGTGTTGATTTGGGGTAGCACCGGATGTGCTCTAGCCATGAAAATTGGTGGAGAGGCTAAAGCAAATGAGATCTCCAAGACCCAGAAATGGTTTGGACAAATTGTACCTGGTTTGGGAGATATTAAAATAATTAATATTTTTAATGGAGTTCTAAGTCTAAACCTAGGAAAAATAAAATATTAATGGTTATTAATATAAAACTGGGTTAGAAGGTTCCAAAAGTCATGGATCAAGCCAAATCTAATCTTAGACATTGATTAGAGATTTAATCTCGGTCATTGAAGGACAAACGAGAAAAGTATAAGAAGAGGCTTGAGGGTCAGTTGGAGAATACACCTAAGTGATCAATCATTCATTTTGCTAGAGCAGGGTTGCTAAGCAAAGTTGAATCAGTGATCAACAGCGAAGGGCAATGAGTACGAGGCAGAGAGGCAGAGATAGTACTGAGAGACCAGCGCAGAAGCAGAGAGAGCGAGAGCAACAGCCAGTCTAGGCTACGCAGAGCCTAGCAGAGATAGCATAGAGGCTAGAGGGATTGCGTCATCCATGCAGAGGCTGCTGGAGTGACGTAGAGGGTCCTGGGGCTGAAGCAAGTCAGAGAGAGGCCAGAAGGGCCAACGCTGAGCTTTAGTTGTGCCAGAGAGGGTTTCGTCTGACAGGTTTTCTGAATACCTGTTTCCGGATATAAAGGTATTGTTGTTGTGTATTTTTCTCTGTCGGGTGAGTCAGTTAGGCATCCAGTTGTACTCAGAAAGACTGCATAATAATATAACCCTCAGAATAGCTGCACCAATTTTCCCTCATTGGGTTTTTCCGTGGACATTTGTCCAAAAAAACGGTGTTACTTGTGTGCTTGTTTTCTTTCAGTTGATGATCTGTAGATGTTGTGACTGTATTGTGTTTATTTCGGTATTTAAATGTTCTAAATAACTTGTTCAGAATTTACAAGTAGAAGAAATAAACCAATAGAATAGAGATTAATTTTCTAATGGATAGACGTAGAAAATTCAACATTAGGGACCATAACACTACAAATGGACGCATCGTGCACTGCCACACTCCCTATGTTTAGGATGCATGATGTTCAGCAACTTGATCGCTCAAGATAAAATTTGAATGGGGTTCTACCCCTAGTTATGTGCATTGACTTTTGTCAGTGGAGAGTGGTATTGTTTTGTGACTCACTCTCGATTGATCCTTCTTATTATCTATTACAATCTTCAATAGAGATGAGATGAGATGCAAAGATAGTACATGATGATCAGGATGGCATGATGATGGATGGATATTGGCAGGTGGAATTGTCCTTAGTTGAGAGGGAGTGTTAAAATGTGCAACTATGGCCAAATTCCACTTTGGGCAACTCATTTGAAGAAGATGACTATGTTGATTTGTGGTAGCATCGGATGTGCTCTATCCATGAAAATTGGTGGAGAGGCTAAAGCACATGAGATATCCAAGACCCAGAAATGGTTTGAGCAGATTCTACCCGGTTTAGGAGATATTAAAATAATTAATATTTTTAATAGAGTTCCTAAGTCTAAACTTAAGAAAAGTAAAATATTAACGGGTATTAATATACAACTGGGTTAGAAGGTTTCAAATGACATGAATCAAGCCAAATCTAATCTTAGTCGTTGATTCAAGATGTAATCTCGACTGTTGAAGGACCAACAAGAAAAATATAAGAGGAGGCTTGAGGGTCAGTTGGAGAATACACCAGAGTGATCAGTCATTTGATTCTCCAGAGCGGGGTTTGCTAAGAAAAGTCGAATCAGTGACTAGTTTGTAGCGAGGGGCAGTGAGTACGAGATAGAGAGGCAAAGATAGTGCCGGAAGACTAGCACAGAGGCAGAGAGGCAGACGCAGAAGCCAGAGGAGGACACATAGAGGTTAGCTGAGACAATGTAGAGGCCAAAAGGGCCTGTGTCATCCACACAGAGGTTGAAGGAGTGACGTAGAAGCTGCGCAAGGCTTTAGAGTGCAGTCGCAAAGGGTTTTGAGGTTGATGCATAGGCCACGAGGGCTGACGTAGTGCTTCAGTTGTGCTAGAGAGGGTTTTGTGGGGCAGATTTTCTGAATATCTGCTTCCGAATAGAGAGGTATTACTGCTAGATTATTTTCTCTGTCGGATGAGCTAGTTAGGCACCCAGTTGTACTCAAGGATAGATTGCATAATAAAATAACCCTCAGAATTGCTGCACTGGTTTTCCCAAGTTGGGTTTTTCCAGGGACGAGTTGTTCAAAAATAACGGTGTCACTTATGTGTTTGCTATTTCTTTCGGTTGTTGATTTGTAGATGGTTGAGACTGTATTGTGTTTATTTCGATATTTATATGTTTAAATAACTTGTTCGTAATTAACAAGTGTTGATTTGGGGTAGCATTGGATGTGCTCTAGCCACAAAATTTGGTGGAGAGGTTGGGGCACATGAGATCTCCAATACTCAGAAAGGGTTTGGGCAGATTCTAAATAGATCAGGAGATATTAAAATAATTAATATCTTTAATGGAAGAGTTTCAGCGAAAATCACATGAAGAAAACTCTTCATGAGTTTTCTTCATGTGATTTTCGCCGAAACTCTTCTTATAATTGATATGGATCACAGAAGCCTCAATTCAATAATATTTAATGGAGTCCGAAAATAAAATATTAATGTGTGTTAATATGAATTTGTGTTAGAATGGTCCAAAAAGACATGGATCAAGCCAAATCTAATCTTAGCCGTTGATTAGGGACTTAATCTCGGCCGTTGAGATGTCAACAGAAAAAGTATAAGAGGAGGCTTGAGGGGCACTTGGAGAACATATTGAGGGAGACCAGTCAGTTCAATTTCTGGAGTGGGGTTTGCTGAGAAATTGAACTAGTGGTCTGGAGAGTGTTTAGGAGGCAGCAAGTATGGAACAGAGAGACAGGAGATCAGCGCAGAAGAGGCAGACACAGAGCCAGAGGAAGCCACGCAGAGGCAGCAGAGACTGCGTAGAGCCAGAAGGGCCTGCGTCATCGACACAAAGGCTGCAGGAGTGACATAGAAGCCTAGAGAGGCTGCGTAGAGCCTCAGCAGGCTGCCGCAAAGGGTTCTAGGCTGACGCAGAGGGTTTCAGGCTGTAGCTGAGGTCAGTAGGGCCTACGCTGGGTTTAGGAAAGTGTTGGAAGTTTGTCTATCTCTGGGTAAGCCAGTTTGGCACCCTGTTGTATAAGAAATTTGCTGAATAATAAAATCCTCCCTTGCTGCACCGGTTTTCCCACATTGGGTATCTCTGGGGACGTTAGTCCAAAATAATTGTGTCAATATGTGTGCATATTTTTGTTTCTGTTTTATGATGTGATATCTGCAGCAGTATTTATTTTAATGTTTGTTGAAGTAATTTCATGAATAGCTTATGATGAAATAAGTAGGAAAAGTAAATCAGTTGCTGCAGTGATAGAATTTTCACATGGTATCAGAGCAAGTAATCAGAGACAGAAAGGGAAAATCAGTTATGGGTTGAGACCACGATGCAGAGGAATCCACCTCAGGGGACTCACGTAGATTTTTAGAAGATTGCATAAGAGAGAGAGAGATTTCGATTTCTCTATGTTGGTTTCCAAGTTGGAAGAAGAAGTGGCGTGCATGACTAGTGCTGCATTATCAGAAGTATGGTATATAGACAGTGGAACCTCGTGGCATATGACGGGAATCAAGGAGTGTTTCTCAGAATATCGAGAAGAGAAGATGAACTTTCAGATCACCATGGGGAACAAGGCAAAGTGTACTCCAGTAGGAAAGGGTACCACAATTTTTTAGATAGAATCGAGAGAGCGGGTCCGTGCCACAAATGCGCTGCATGTGCCAGGATTGGGGATGAACTTACTTTTCGTGTCACAACTACAAGGCAAGGGCTATGACGTCTATTTCATCAAGGAAAAGGTATATGTCAAAAACCCGAGTTGGAAAAAGAAAGTGCAGATCGGGATCAAAAGTAATCGGTTGTACAGATTACAACTAGAATTTCCAATGGCATTAATAGGCAATCATGGGGACAAAGACTTGAACGAACTATGGCACAGAAGGATGGGTCACTTGCACCATTGAGCTCTGAGAATTCTCAGGAGCACTGTAACAGGAGTTCCGGATCTGAGTACGAAACGAGATGATGTATGCAGGGGATTCGCTCTAGGAAAGTATGCCAATGCGACATTTCCTAGGAGCAACCACAGGGCCAAGAGTGTACTAGGATTGATATGTCTGTCAAAGCTCTTAGCGATGCCGAGCATTTTCTTACTTTCATTGATGACCACTCGAGGAAAACTTGGATCTATTTTTTGAAAACCAAGGATGAGGTTTTCAGTCAATTCAAGGAGTTCAAGGCTCTAGTTGAGAATCTGACAAGTAAGAAAATAAAATTCTTGCGCTTAGATAATGGTGGAGAATATGTCGATAAGGACTTCACTGATTTTTGCGCTAAGGAGGGCATCAGAAGGGAGTGGACAACTCCCTACAATTTGAAGCAGAATGGGGTGGCAGAAAGGAAAAACAGGACTATTGTAGAAGCAGTTAGGGCCATGCTGTATGATCAGGATATGCCAAATTTCTTGTGGGCAGAAGCATGCAACACAACTGTCTATGTTTAGAACGAGACTCCTCATCGGGCATTGGGCAAGATTACTCCAGAGAAAGTCTTCATTGGGAAGACACCTAAAGTTAGTCATTTTAGGATATTTGGGAGTTTGGCATATGGTCGCATACTCGAAGAAAAGAGGAAGAAGCTGGATCAAAATGCAAAAAAGGGGTATTTGGCAGGATATAGCGAGAACGCTAAGGCATCTTCCAGGGAGCAAGAAGGTAGTAGTACAACGAGATGTAAAGTTCATGGAGGACAGAGCTTTCAGAAGATCTCGCGAAATGCCTTCCAAGGAGCAGTCAAAAGAGGATTCATTGGTCATGCCTCTTCAACCAATGGAAGTGAAGAATCCTTCTTCAAATCAGGAAGATTCTCAGGATGAGGAAGAGGAGCAAACAGAAGCACCTGTTGGCAAAGGAAGAACCAACAGGGAACTTCGTCGGATTCTGCATGATGCAGAGAACTTCATCGGAGAGCCAAGAAATAGTAAAAGGGGGCGAAAACAGCTAGACAGGTATCAGGCGTTAGTAGCTCAGGATCGAGAGCCTGCTAGCTTCAAGGAGGCAGCTCAGCATCAGGTTTGGCTAGATGCGATGGTGGAGGAGTATAACTCCATAATGGTAAACTATGTCTGGGAGGTGGTGTCAAGGCCTTAAGACAGATCTGTGGTAGATTCAAGATGGATCTACAAGATCAAATATGCTACAGACGACAATATTGAAAAATATAAGGCCAGGTTTGTGGCTTAAGGGGTATGCTCAAAAGGAAGGGATTGACTATGAGGAAACCTTCGCCCCGGTAGCCAGGTATACATCTATTAGGACCGTGGTATCTCTTGCAGCCCAGATGGGATGGGAGATCCATCAGATGGATGTCAAGACGACATTTCTGAACGGGGTAATAGAAGGATAATATACATTGAACAACCAGAGGGCTTTGAAACTCATGAGAAGAAGTCTCATGTATGCAGACTGAAGAAAGCCTTGTATGGGCTGAAGTAGGCACCAAGAGCGTGGTATGGTCGAATAGATGGCTACTTGCAGAAGATGGGGGTTGTCAAGAGTGACGTGGATCCGAATCTTTACTATTTGGTCGTAGAGAGGGAGCCACTTATCTTAGTATTATATGTGGATGATCTCTTCCTGACACGATCATCTAGACTCATTGAAGGCTGCAAGAAGAATCTAGCCACAGAGTTCGATATAAAGGATCTGGGACGAATGCACTATTTCCTAGGGTTGGAAGTTTGGCAGCAGAAAGGAGAAATCTTCCTTGGGCAAGGAAGGTATGCTACAGAAATTCTGAAAAGGTTTGGGATGGGAGACTGTAGACCTATGGCTATACCAATGATCACCAGTTGGAAGAAGATTGATGCATCAGAAGACAAGGATGTCGATCCCACCCTATATCGACAGCTCATAGGGTCCTTGATGTATGTAGTCAATAACAAGCCAGATATTTGCTATGCTGTCAACACCCTCAGTTAGTTCATGGTGGAACCAAAGAGGGCTCACTGGGCAGCAACCACGCATGTTCTCAGGTATTTACAGGGAACAGTTGATTATGGACTCTTGTACAACAAGGGGAAGGATATCAGGTTGAGTGGATTTACTAATGCAGATTGGGCAGGAAGTTTAGTGGATCGGAAAAGTACCTCTGGGTACTATTTCAACATTGGATCAGGGATAACCTCTTGGTGCAGTAGGAAACAGAAGTCCGTGGCTTTGAGGTTGTCTGAGGTAGAATATATGGCAGCAAGCACAACTTCGTGTGAGGCGATATGGCTTAGAAAATTGCTAGTAAACCTATTCAGAAGAAATATGGAGGCGACCAAGATCATGTGTGATAATCAGAGTTGCATCAAACTCTTTGAGAATCCAGTATTTCATGATAGGTCAAAGCATATTGATATTTGATGTCACTTTGTCAGAGATTGTGTCCAACGTGGAGCTGTATAGTTGAGCTACACTCCTACAGGGGAACAAGTGGCAGAAATCCTCACCAAGGCCCTTGGAAAGTCAAAATTTGACTACTTTAGGGAAAAGATGGGGATGGTAAAGAACCCCTTTCAAAAGTAGTGTGCTAGTAGCACGAATGAAGAGGGAGTTGCAGTGCAGATACTGTTTTGGGAGAGAGGACCAACAATAGCACAGATGCAGAGGGAGTTGCAGTGCAAATGTGGTGTTGGGAGAAACGACCAACAATAGCACAGATGCAGAGGAAGGTGCAGTGTGGATGCAGTTTTGGGAGATAGGACCAGCAGCAACACGGATGTAGTGGGAGCTATCGTATAGATGCAACGGTGGTAGTGGCAGAGCCATGGGCAACAATACAGGATGCAACAGTGCAGAGGATGTTGGGCAGGGAGGCCTAGCATCATCATAGGTACTGATGCCAGATGATTAGAGTAATACTCAGTGAGGAGTATTGCTAGAGCATAGTCCTTGCTAAAAGGGAGTGTTGATTTGGGGTAGCATCAGATGTGCTCTAGACACGAAATTTGGTGGAGAGGTTGGGGCACATGAGATCTCCAATACCCAGAAAGGGTTTGGGCAGATTCTAAACAAATCAGGAGATATTAAAACAATTAATATTTTTAATGGAGTCCGTAAGTCTAAACTTAGGGAAAATAAAATATTGATGTGTATTAATATAAACTGTGTTAGAATGGTCCAAAAAGACATGGATCAATCCAGATCTAATCTTAGCCGTTGATTAGGGACTTAATCTCGGCCGTTGAGATGTCAACAGAAAAAGTATAAGAGGAGGCTTGAGGGGCACTTGGAGAACATATTGAAGGAGACCAATCAGTTCAATTTCTGGAGCGGGGTTTGCTGAGATATTGAACTAGTGGTCTGGAGAGCAGTCAGGAGGTAGCAAGTACGGAACAGAGAGACGAGAGATCAACGCAGAAGAGGTAGACGCAGAGCCAGAGGAAGCCACGCAAAGGCAGCAGAGACTGTGCATAGCCAGAAGGGCCTGCGTCATCCATGCAGAGGTTGCAGGTGTGACGTAGAAGCCCAGAGAGGCTGCGCAGAGCCTCAATAGGCTGACGTAGAGGGTTTAAAGCTGCGTAGAGGGTTTCAGGATGTAACAGAGGTCAGTAGGGCCTACGTAGCTGTGGGTAAGCCAGTTTGGCACCCTGTTGTACAAGAAATTCGCTGAATAATAAAATCCTCCCTTGCTGCACCGGTTTTACCACCTTGGGTTTTTCCGGGGACATTAGTCCAAAATAACTGTGTCAATATGTGCATATTTTTGTTTCTGTTTTACGATGTGATATCTGCAACAATATTTATTTTAATGTTTGTTGAAGTAATTTCATGAATAACTTGTGATGAAATAAGTAGGAAAAGTAAATCAGTCGCTGAAGTGATAGAATTTTCTCAACAAGTAAGAGAAATAAACCAGAGAATACAGATAAAATTTCTAACGGGTAATACTTAGAAATTTCAACATGGTATCAGAGCGTGGTTGCAGATCACAGGAGAGCTGAAGGCACCTGCTGAAGCAGAGCATTTACAGCAAAAACTGTTGTCCCGAGTGACAGAAGCTGTTCCTAGCAGAAAGCGGTAGGAGAAGGGTTGACACAGAGGGACTGCGTCATCAGTTCGGACCAGAGAGAGGTCAACCCAGAGGTTGAGGAGGGCAGAAAAAGGCTCACGAAGAGCCACGCAGAGACTAGAAGGGTTGACGCAGTTGGCTTGGGGAGCATTTCAGCTAGTGCCGGGATTGCGTAGAGCCTATAGGCTCAGTCCTTCGGTTGCTGGGGCTTAGGAAGTTGTGGGCAATTTGCAAGGAGTGACGCTGGTGGGGTGTTGTTGTTGCCGAGACAAAACAGTACCTAACAGGGCAAAACCATGGTAGAGGGAGTCGCTACCGATGCTGATTTCTAGCCATGGAATCCTGATTAGTATTGCAGGTGCATATGAGATTGGAGAGGTGTGACTCAACAGTTGGTAGGTGGATTTCCAGGCGGGAAATCGAGACTGAGAGGGAGTCTAGGAGAGAACTTCGAAATGGAAGTAGCGACTCAGAGGGAGTCGAAAAGAGAACTTCCAGAGGGAAGTAGAGACTCAGAGGAGTCGAAAAGAGAACTTCCAGAGGGAAGTAGAGACTCAGAGGAGTCGAAAGGAAGAGCAAAGAGATGGCCATGAATGGACTGAGGGATCAGGACAGGCTGGATGGGGCGTCCAACTTTGTGGTCTGGAAGGCCAGGATCCTGTCCATTCTAGATAGACATCGCATCAAGGCCTTTGCCTTGAGAACAGTGGCTATCCCAGTTGACCCGACTGATAATGAGAAGTATAAGGAGGCAATGGCCAAGGCAAAATGCATCATCCTTGATGGGGTCAAGGATCATGTGGTCCAACATATTACCAAGAAGGATACGACAAAGGAAATGTGGGACACCTTGAAGATGTTGTACTAGCATACTTTCGTGCAGAGAAAGATGTTACTTGAGAATCAGCTGTGGTCATACCATCTGCAGAAGGGGGAGCAGATAGATCACTTCCGCAGTAGATTGAAGGAGATCCGGGACCAACTGACTTCTATAGGGGCCATGCCAGATCAAGAGTTGATGGTGAGGACCGCTCTAAACGCAGTCTTCGAGGATTGGGAGACATTCGTCCAGAGCATTCTGGGCAGGGCGAATCTTCCAGATTGGGAAGAATTGTGGGCAGCTCTTCGCCATGAACAGATCAGACGACTGAGCAAGACGGGAAGTAGCAACAAAGGAGTCCGGATCAAGTAGGAAGAGGAAGAGGATGCAACTCTGGCATTCGTGGGGAAGTAGGAGAAGAGGAAGAAAAAGGACCTCTCCAAGGTTAAGTGCTTCAATTGTGGGGAACTCGGTCATTATGCGAACTAGTGTCCGAGGAAGAAGAACAAGGGAGAGGCGTGTGACTCCAAGGCAGTGCCAGCGAAAGCGGAAAAAGAGGTAGAGGAGGTGACGATTGTGCCATGAGTGCTCATGTAACTCTGGAGAAGAGGTCGGGTGACATCGAGCTATAGTCATGAAGACTACAGGCGATGAGGTACCCAAACTCTTGGTTTATACCTTGCTACGGGAGCCCTGAAGAGAGAGTAGCAGGATTGGCGGATGTTGGTAGAAACAGATGCGGATGAAGTGGCAAAGAGTGCTATAGTGCAGTAGTCCCAGGCAGCGTAGAGCTAACAGGCTGCTGCAGTGCGAGAGGCACAGAGGAGGTTGCAGGATGGCATAGAGAGGTTTGCAGCAGTGCGAGAGGCAGGGAGTTGTTGCAGCATTGCAGAGGCAGTAAAGGGAGCACTTGATAGCGACAGAGAGAGCTTCAACATCGGGAGTGTTTCTAGCCTGACAGGGATGTCAGTAGTTGGGTGGATCAGTTACTTACTTCTTAGTAATTGAGTTGCAGTGCAGGAGCAGTTGGCAGTAGCACGATGCAGCATGATGAGAGGGGAGTTCAGTGTAGATGCAGTGTTGGGAGAAAGGACCAACAACAACACGGATGTAGAGGGAGCTACCATATGGATGCAACAGTGGCAGTGGCAGAGCCATGGGTAGCAGTGCAGAGGATGATGGGCGGGGAGGCCTAGCATCAACACAGGTACCGGTGCTGTACAATCACAGTGATGCTTAGTGTGGAGTATTACTAGAGCACAATCCTTGCTAAGAGGGAGTGTTGATTTGTGGTAGCATTGGATGTGCTCTAGCCACGAAAATTGGCAGAGAGGCTAAAGCACATGAAATCTCCAAGACTTAGAAATGGTTTGGGCAGATTCTACCCAGTTTAGGAGATATTAAAATAATTAATATTTGTAATGGAGTTCCTAAGTCTAAACTTAGGAAAAATAAAATATTAATGGGTATTAATATAAAACTAGGTTAGAAGGTTCCAAATGACATGGATCAAGCCAAATCTAAACTTAGTCGTTGATTAGAGATGTAATCTCGGCTGTTGAAGGGACCAATAGGAAAAGTATAAGAGGAGGCTTGAGGGCCAGTTGGAGAATACACCAGAGTGATCAGTCATTCGATTTTCTAGAGTGGGGTTTGCTAAGAAAAGTCGAATCAGTGATCAGTTTCCAGCAAGGGGCAGTGAGTATGAGACATAGAGGCAGAGATAGTGCTGGAAGACCAGCGCAGAGGTAGACGCAGAAGCCAGAGGAGGCCATGCAAAGGCTAGTTGAGACAGCGTAGACGTCGGAAGGGCCTGCGTCATCCAAGCAGAGGCTACAAGAGTGATGTAGAGGGACATAGAGGTTGCGTAGTGCCTCAGAGGGCAGTTGCAAAGGGTTTTGAGGATGACGCAGAGGCCAGGAGGGCTGACGTAGTGCTTTAGTTGTGCTAGAGAGGGTTTTGTGGGGCAGATTTTCTGAATATTTGCTTCCAAATAGAGAGGTATTACTGCTAGATTATTTTCTCTGTCGGGTGAGCCATTTAGGTACCTAGTTGTACTCAAGGATAGACTGCATAATATAATAACCCTAAAAATTGTTGCACTAGTTTTCCCAAGTTGGGTTTTTCGGGAGGAGTTGTCCAAAAATAACGGTGTCACTTGTGTGTTTGCTATTTCTTTCAGCTGTTGATCTGTAGATGGTTGAGATTGTATTGTGTATATTTCAATATTTATATGTTTAAATAACTTGTTCGTAATTAACAAGTAGGAGAAATAAACCAGAGAATACAGATAAAGTTTCTAACAGGTAATACTTAGAAATTTCAACAGATTATTGAATTGAATTTCTCTTTCCAAGAGGTCCAAAATTGATCTAAGGCTAACTGAATTCGGACAAGGAGAAATATGTTTTTGATGTCAAGCCCACAAGAACACATTTGGTCAAGGTCAGCTTGGGGTCTCATTAGTCAAATTGACCCTCCTCCATCACTTATAAATAGAAGAGACCTTCAACCTCATTTGGCACATTCCACACATGACATATTCTTCTCTCTCCTTTAGTGATTGGGTCGTACAAGTCTGAGGTAGCCTGTTCTTCTTCCACAAGTGCGAGTTTTGGAGCTGATTTGACTTGCGTTGAATTTTTGTTTTGAGGAAACTTTGACCAGCGTTGACCAATGGATTTAAGGGGCATTTTGACTACGATTTTTGTGGGAGAATCTCTGTTTGGGCACGCCGCATATTTTGGCATAGTTATGGAGATTTTCTGGGCAAGTTGACCTGCGTTGACCACATGCCTGTGTTGACTATGTTGACCGCATAGTTGACTTTTTGGTTGACCAAGTTTGGCTGCTCCTTTGTCGACTGTTTTTGTTGCTAGTTGACCTCCAAGGAAGGCTGAATTGCTATGACCTTGAACGAGCTCAAGGAGGATTCTTTTACTGGTGCGTTGACCATTGTTGACTTTCTGGGTAGGGCTGTTTGATTGGTGTTGACTGAGAACAAAATTGCAGATTTTGATTGGGCCATCTATTTGACTAAGGGCAGTGGTATTGGATCATCTAATTGGAAAGTCTCATCATTGTACTCTATTGGATATTCTCTCTGCTGAACATTTGAAATTTGATAATAAGAAGGATTGATCAAGGGTTTTCCCCATCTTGGGGTTGTTCCCTGTCTTGTCTTCTGCATTTTATTGTTCATGTTCTATCTATAATTACAGTTAATGTGAGGCTTTTGACACCTTCTCCTCTTTGCTCTGGAACAAAACTGCCACAGGATTCAGATTTTTGGGGACTCACAGCTTGTCATAAATTGGATCAATCCTAAATATCACTGTCACTTGCACACACTCAGGGATTTATTGGAGGATGCCCTCTCTTTAAAATCACATTTTGATCTTTTCGTATGCTCTCACATATACAAGGAAAGGAATGAACTCGCTGATCTTCTATCCAAAGAGGCCGTGCAGCTGAACAGGGGACATTGGTTGATTCAGTTATTCTGGGATGGGGAATTCTTCCAGTTCTTCCATCGTCCATACATTGATTTGGATGGAAACCTCTTGGAGCGATCTTCATGATCATTTCTTTTTTTGCTTTTTGCAGTTACAGTTATTTTCAAGACTCATAAGGGACTATATGGTTTATTACAGTTTTGGTGTAATATCAGGCTGATATCTGTAAATAGTGTATCTGAACATTGTCTGTTCTGACTACAAGTGAATGCATCTCATACATGCTGGAGATTCAACATGTAGTTTTCTTAATTTATTAATGAAAATTACGCTTTTTCCCGAGGGAAAAAATTACTGTCAATGTGAATTAATGATTTATGTGATTGCTATTGGAAATGAAATTAATATTGGGCTAATAAAAGGACATTGAAGTAATTGTTGCAAACATAGAACATATCATTGTTATCTAAAATTTACAATATGTGTAACCTAATTGGATGTCTTACTTCGAAGAAATCCCTGCCTTGGACATCTCTGGCATCCCTGGACACCCTAATCATGTCACTTGGACTACCATACTTGGGGTGCCCAAGTTTGATGGTGATCCACTTTCTGCAGTTGATCATGTGGCAAGATTTGCCATATATGCCTCAAAGGCTGAGGTGGTTCATCACGATGTCCTCATAATGTTGTTCACGAGATCCTTCATGGTCATAATTCATGGTTATATAATTGCCAACCTAGGAGCATTTCATCAATTGAAGCATTCTTTGATAGCTTTCTTGAGCATTTTCGAGCTAGGGAACAAGCTCACTAAGCATTAGATATTCAAGAGGAAGCCTTCATTGAACACGAGGAAGATCATGAAGAAGAGGATTCCTTAGAAAATAGAATTAAAGATAGACCCATCTTTTTCTAGGATGCTGTCTCTGGCATTGTGCATATCAAGAACCTTGAGAAAGATGACCCCACTAGCCCTTGGACGTTGACATTAGTGATTAATTGCATCTTGAAGAGGGGAAGTGGGAAATCAATGGACATGTTTTGATAAAGGCCCTATCTATGATACTGATGATGATGATATCGATAGGAGCCTAGTCTTTCGTTGCGTTCCTTATGATCTTGAGGATATGCTCAAGTCATCAATGGACCCTTTCCTCACCCCTTTTTACATGATCACCAATGATGATGAGCCTTTTCCCCTTCCTGAGCATGATCATGAGGAAAAACAACTCATTTGCCATGATATTTCATGCCAGCCGCCCTCTTTCAGAATCTGTTTGAGCATTCTCCAAGTCCAAGGCCTATTTTGAGTCATCAATTCTTTGACCTTGCTACTTCATTTCACTTGGAGCCATACTGTATTGAAGATTATTCTGGGGTGTAAACTTTGCATGTTTCTTAGAGAGCTATTTGGCTTAGGAGCCGCCAGTCATCTAACCTCTGAGTCTTGCCAGGGAAGCCTCCCTTGTGGAGATATCATCTGCCCACAAAACAGCAGGAAAATTCGCTACTAAGGTGACCGTGGTGGTGGATTCTATTGTTTCCAGGGATCTAGGATGGCCTAGCACTAGGGTGCTATATCATGCGGTAACAAGTCCCATTTGCATATTTCCATGCAGCTCCACAAATTTCAGAAATCGTTCTTGCACAACCCTGGAATGGCCTGGTGGTAGAGTTGAAACAGTAGACACTCTGTTTGGCTGACATGCCAATCCATTTCCAACAGAGTTCTCTACAATTACTGCACTTGGGTATAGCTTCCATATTCTTGCAGATGATGCTGTGTCAGTCGCTGCTGCTGACTCGAAGAAATCTCCCCCAAAGGAAGTGGTACATTGTCTCTGAGAAACACTAGCCATGGGTGGTTTGTGGTGTGGCCCTTTCCTCTTTATTATGAATCTGTTTGACGATGTTCCATTCACAGAATGATTCATTTGTTGAATCTTTTCAAAATTTTCCTCTGTAGGAAGAGATGGGACAGAAAGATTTACATGCGTATATCAATAATCAGGTCCACCTTCATAAAATATCTCATTTAGACTCCTTAACTTTGGAAGAAATTCCTTGGAGAAAGTGCTTCCAATACATGGAATGAAAGAAAATCTCTGCATATGGAACCTGAGAAAATAGAATACCCAAGCCTTTTGATCTCCAAGATGCGCAAAATCAGCAACACCGAATGAGGTAATACTGCAGAATTTTTTTCAAAAAGTCCCCTGTTAAAGGGGTGGTAACAGTGACAAACAACTGCATGCTGTCTCTCTTTTTTCTTGATGTTCATCATTGCGACATTTTGTCTAAGTAGCCATAGTTTGCAGCATCCTTGCGTCCTGGAGTTTTCAACTTGCTGTTTAATTGCTTGCTTAATTTGTGCAGCATTATGTCTTACATGTGCTCATTGTCGCTCTTCTATTTCTTGTAATTATTCCGTTGGAAGAAATATCTATGCTTATTAAAGACTTCAATAGTCTTGGATAATTTAAACCACTAGAAAGGAATGGAAGCATGAATAATGTCCTGTTCCACCAAAAATTTTCTTTTTGATATTTGCACCAGAGTAATGAATGAAATAGATGTCTGGTATTATTAATGTTAAAATTTCCAATTCCAACAGGGTGGAGGTTGGTTGATTCTGCTACTTGCCGTTGATAGTCTTTACATGAATAATAGATGTTAATTGAGATTTTTTGAGTTCAACACCACTGAAACATATTGTGTGTCTTTGTACTAGTTACTCTTATATGACTCCATTTTTTGATTTAATTGGCGCTTATATTTCTGAAAGTTACAATATGATGTAATGCTTGTCTATATTGCCTGATGATGCATGCAGGAATAATTTGAAAGGAAACTGGACTACTCAATCAATTTGTTGACATTTATCAAGAAATGGATGATTCAGTTCAGGTATTTTCTTATTTGTATATGTATTACTGATTTTGCTCTTAATGATGCTTCTTCTTTTGAATGTTAATTCTTATATTATTTTATAAATAGTGCACAGATTTTAGCACATATTTCAGCACTGAATCAGAATCTTCTAGAGACTCGTATTATTGGCTATGGAACTTGAGAAGAAAATTCTGATCCATTATTTTTGCCATTTTTGTTTGTTGATCAAGATAAGCTTTCCTTATTATGTTTGCTTTGCAATTAGGAGGTATCCAAGGAAGGCAATCAATGGGCAGGATTCATTGAGGGTAAGATTCTCATTTTCCATGAATTATAAGGATGAGATGCATTTTACCATAGCTGAAATTTTGTCTTTCATGAGTGTTTCTGGTTACAGTTATATGATGTCAACCTTTTACCTCTTTGTAACTTATATTAAAGCTCCATCAGCTTCAATTCAAAAGGACAAATTGTGCTCCAAGTTAGATTGGCATATTATAGGAAA
Organism: Pinus taeda; assembly: GCA_000404065.3. Classification (NCBI taxonomy): domain Eukaryota; kingdom Viridiplantae; phylum Streptophyta; class Pinopsida; order Pinales; family Pinaceae; genus Pinus; species Pinus taeda. The sequence continues at coordinate 26,326 of APFE031603804.1, read as the reverse complement.
AGTCGAGGCAAATATTTATCATCTTGATTGAATCTTGAAAGTTATATCATTTGTAGCAAGCCTCTTAGGTTAAATTGGGCACAATGTTGCCAATCAAATATAGCAAGTTAGATTGGCATATTATAGGAAAAGTCGAGGCAAATATTTATCATCTTGATTGAATCTTGAAAGTTATATCATTTGTAGCAAGCCTCTTAGGTTAAATTGGGCACAATGTTGCCAATCAAATATAGCAAGTTAGATTGGCATATTATAGGAAAAGTCGAGGCAAATATTTATCATCTTGATTGAATCTTGAAAGTTATATCATTTGTAGCAAGCCTCTTAGGTTAAATTGGGCACAATGTTGCCAATCAAATATAGCAAGTTAGATTGGCATATTATAGGAAAAGTCGAGGCAAATATTTATCATCTTGATTGAATCTTGAAAGTTATATCATTTGTAGCAAGCCTCTTAGGTTAAATTGGGCACAATGTTGCCAATCAAATATAGCAATGTTGTATCAAGGGTGGTGATGAAGCTTGCTACCTCTTCAACTCACATCTAAGTGGAAAATGTTCTACTCTTGAAAGTTATATCATTTGTAGAAAACCTCTTAGGTTAAATTTGGCACAATGTAATGTTCCCAAATTTTGTGAGTGCAAAAATTCTCTAAAGGAGTTTTGCTAATTTTTGGTGATATTAAATAAGAGGGAGAAATTATTATTTTGTGGGAGAAAGGTGGAAATTTTTATTTTAATGAAGAATGGTGGCAAAGTAATGTTTTATAGGAAAAGGGAGCCAAAGTATTATTTTAATGGAGAATAGCGGCAAATTAATATTTTATTGGAGGATGGTCAAAAATTATTATTTTATTAGAAAATGACCGCAAAATAATAGATTATTGAGAAAGGAGGCAAATGATTATTTTATTGCGGCAAAAAGTCTCCTAGTGGAAAATGGGCCCCACAAATAAAATAATAGGGAAAAAGGAGAATCGAGACGCTAAAAGGAGGCTCAATGGGGAATTATAAATATAGGAGGGAGTCAATTACAAATCATTCTACTCTTACCCATTTCTTTGACAATTGAAGGAGCTCAAGCGAGTTAAAGAGTTTCAAGCGAAACTCAAGCTAATTTCGGTGGACTTTGAGTGTCACCCTAGTTAGCTTTTTAGGGAAGATCATTTCAGACCTTCTATTGGTGCTCGTAATGTTCCTTTTTCTGGTGTTTCTTATGACATGGTTAGGATGGACTTCCAGAGTTGGGGGCAAACAGGTCACAGGTATAGGTTGATATCATCAGTGGGCCTAGAGGCTTTTGGAGGGGTTTTGAGGAGTTTCTATGAGGTATGATGGCATTCGCTTGGCATATTCCATTATTCGCACAGTTTTCCTTTCGTTCCGGTGCATTTTGACAACTTTCAAAACACAGAGTTATTATTGGCTCTAAATCAATTAATTAAGCTTAAGGTGGCATTAGGGAGGAATACTGGACAAAACACCTTAGTGTAGTAGCTTGTTGGAACTGGAACGAGATCTATAGGATGGGATGGTTAGATTTGAGTTTCAGTGACTTGAGGAGACATGGTGGCCAATTTACTCTTTTCATGCATTAAAAAGAATATTTTAATTGAAATAAAAGAGGGAAAAATGCGCCATGATTAAAATAATAATAAAATAGGAGGTTCTAAATGGGTCCATTAGATCTATAAAAGAAGAGGTGGAGGCCATTGGAGGACATCTTGGATTTGATATTGCTTCTTGTATGAGAGGTTGAGAACCTGGTTCTCTACTTCATTAGTAGCCCCAGGATGGAAACCCTTGGGTGCGCTAGTGGGTGTTGGACGAAAACCCAATACTCTTGAGGAGATTTCACTCAGAAATCTCACAGTGCTTTAGTGGAGTATGAAAAGAGCTGTTTTGCCTTAGCTGGTTTGTAACAGTCTTCTCATCGAACCATCTACATTGTTGCAAAAGCCATGCATGAGTTGGGTTAGAGATCTTTTTCTGGGTTTTGCTCCACTTGCTTAACAAGCTTAGGTTCCACTATTCCTTCATGTTGATGTACTCTTTTCAGTGGATTAATAAAATGGCTCAGTGATTTTATCAACATCTATTTGTGTATTATTTGCTGGATGTGTGTCTATTTATGTTTATTTTGCAGTTCAAGTTTATTTCTGGTATCTACTGTTCAAACTCCCATTTGGGACATTACAGTGCTTTAATGATTTTTTTTGTTTGATTCATTCTTGAAGATCTGTAATATCCCCATGGGAAAATTAACAATAAATAATCAAAACAAAATAGACAATACATCACAAATGCTTCCACAACAGCGCTGTCTAATCATTTGATTAAGTGGAAAGGTGTACAATCAAGGTGCTGGAATGTGTGGACTTGGGCTTGCTTTTAGCAAGCTAGCAAAGCCCTCAATGATCCCTGAATCACCGTCCTTCAAGCCCGGTCAATTTGGTCCAACTGCTACGCTGTAAAACCCAGAAAATGGTGATGCTGCCTGAAATGAAGAGCTGCTAGATCCCTCTCTACTGCTTAGACAATTTAGGGAATTTAATCCTGGTCTCTATTCAAGAAATCGAGAATAACCCATGAAGGGTTTGGCCAAAGCTTGACCTCGGAATTTCGACCCCCTTGAGCTTGACTAGCTCTCCAATTGGGAAATTCAACCTCTTGAATGATTTGTTGTTGAAATGCCTCCAAAATACCTGCAAACCTTGTTAGAAGGCTTCCCAAGCCTTCCCACCAATTCTCCACCTCATATTCCCTTATCTCCCCACACTCCTGGAATGCCTTTATCAATGACTGCGTAGTCCCTGCACTGTTGTGGCTCTCTCTACTGCTGCAAACCAAACTCTTGTTGCTAGTGTGGATTATGCTGAAGAAGAACTCCCTCCTTGGGCTGGCACTCGAAGTCCACCGAGGCAAGGGCTGGGATTTCCGCTGGGAAACACCCGGTGTGTTGAACAACACATGTAGACTTGGCTCACTATTCAAGCGTGCTCTTGTCAAAGACAAATTCATAAGTGATGATTGATAACCAAAAATGAGAGCTCCTTCCTCTTTTATTGAATTGCCTCCAAAGCTACCCACGTGGGCCCACATTGACTTCCACCCACCTTCTTCGAGCCAATGAATGCGTATTCTTCTTGTGGGTCGAAAATGCCTTCGTGGTGGCCCCCACATTCCACCAAAGTCACAATTTTTCCCTGAGCCTATAGTTGGAGTGCATCTTTAGGCCAAAAATCACACATGGGTCCCCTAGGCCCCCTTTTTCCTAAGTGAGATAAATTGAGTGCCAAAATTGATCAAAATTTCGATATTCCCTTAATGAAACACTAAGTAGGAATATCACAGTTCTCCCCGCCAAAACGTTGCTTGTCCTTAAGCAATTGCAAAGAAGGATGCTGTAGTATTTATTCCCCCTCCCAGTTGGCATCCTCATCCGGTAGATTCCTCCATCGAATCAGAAATTCTCTGATGACCCTGTTACGTAGGTGCCTCTCTCTGGAGTCCAAAATGGCCTCTGCTTCCAGGACCCAATGGCCTTCATCGTCCATAGGGGGTAACTTTGTAGTAGTGGTGACCTGCTGCCCTAGTGCCTTCTTGAGGCAAGATACATGAAAAATGTTGTGCACCCAGCTCTCCGATGATAGCTCCAACTCATATTCTACCTCCCCCACCTTTCGAACAACATGATAGGGCCCATAGAAGCGGAGTTTGAGTTTTTCAACCCCCTTTTGCTTGAGCATAGACTGCCGGTATGGTTGGAGCCTAAAAAATACCAAGTCACCTACTTCGAACTGCCTCTCAACTCTACCCCTGTCTACATAAAGCTTCTGCTGATTCTAGGCCATTTGTAGATTGTCTTTTAGAGCCCTCAAGATGTCTTGGCTTTCCTGTATCCAGTCCTCGGCCCTTGGGGCCCTACTGTCTCCAAACATAATGTTAGCAAAAGACAATGCATCATAACCATATAGGGCTCGAAATGGTGACATACTTATAGACATGTGATGCGTAGTGTTGTAACAGTATTTCCCCAAATGCAATCACCTTATCCATGCCTTCTGTTGCCTTGTCACATAGTTATGCAAGTAGCCCTCCAACCACTTGTTAATTATCTCTGTTTGGCCGTCCATTTGTGGGTGGTAACTGGAACTCGGGGTAAGTTTCGTACCCACCAATCTAAATAACTCCTGCCAAAACCCACCCATGAACCTACTGTCCCTATCGCTGACAATGGCCTTGGGGAGACCATGTCGCTGAATTACCTCTCTGGATAACAATTCGGCCACCTGTGAGGCCGAGTACTAGGTTGGAATGGCAAAGAAATGAGCGTACTTCGTCAAGCGATCCACCACCAGATATATGCAGTCCTTGCCTTGTACCGTGGGCAACCCCGATGATGAAATCCATCGATATGCTTTCCCATTTTCCCTCTGGAATGGGAAGCGACTGTAGTAGACTAGCGGGGTGTGTTTGCTCTCCCTTGTTCCCCTGACATGTATCGCACTCCTGTATATGCCTTAGAACGCCCTCCTTGAGGCCCTTCCATGCAAAGCGCTCCATGATGGTCCAGAATGTCTTCATAAACACCTGGTGCCCTGCTAGTGGTGAATCATGGGTAGCTTGCAGAATCTTCTCCCTTTGTGGGGAGTTGGGTACCAAGTAAATCCGGTCTCAGTAGTAGATCAACTTGTTCATCACCCGATACCGGTCATCCATCACCAACCCATCAAGGATCTCACATGCAAACTTGTCCATGGAATACTCAACGAGCAACTGCGCTCTCCAGTCTGGGGCAATGTTCAACAAGGACAAGATGGCTGGTCTCTTGGACAACGCATCAGCAACTACGTTGTGCTTACCTTTGACATATTCAGTGTCAAGGTCATATGCTTGTAGTTTGCTCACCCACTTTTGTTGCCTCTCTTGTAGCTGTTTCTGCTCCAAAATGAACTTGAGGTTGTTGTGGTCGGTCTTGACCTTGAACCTGTTCCCCACCAAATACTGGCTGAACTTGGCTAACGCATGCATGATGGCCAACATCTCCTCGTCATAGATGGAATAGAGCAGCTCATGAGGCAGTAGCTTCTTTCTCTCAAATGCTATGGGGTGCCCTCCCTGCATCAATACGACCCCCACGCTCACTTCTGATGCATCACACTCCAACATGAAAGGCTGAGTGAAATCAGGGAGTGCCAACACTGGACATCTACTAATGACCTCCTTAAGGAAATCAAATGCCTCCTGCGTTGTAGTGGTCCACTCGAAAGCCCCCTTCTTTGTCAAATCTATGAAGGATGCAACCAACTGTGAGAAAACCTTCACAAATTTCTTGTAATAGGTGAAAATGCTCACAAACCCCCTCAACTTTGTCACATTCCGGGGCTCTGGCCAATCCCTGATAGCTTTGATCTTCTCCTCATGCACTCTGACACCATCCTCCCCAATGATATGCCTAAGGTAGAGAATCTCAGTCAGCCCAAACTCGTACTTGGATAGTTTGGCATAGAACTTCTGCTCCTCCAGGATGCACAGTACTGTCTTAAGGAGCTATAAATGCTCCTCCCACATCCAGCTGTAGATCAATATGTCGTCAAAGAACACCAGCACGAACTTCCCCAACTACCCACGAAATACGTGGTTCATGCACGACTGGAATGTGGCAGGTGCGTTGGTCAGCCCAAAGGGCATAACCAGGAACTCAAAGTGCTCATAGTGGCACCAAAATGTTGTCTTTGGGACATCTTGGTCCCTCACCCGCATCTGATGGTACCTTGACCTCAGATCAATCTTCGAGAAGAACTTCGCTCTCCTCAACTCGTCCATTAGCTCATCTATACGGGGAATAGGGTAGTGGTTCTTCAACGTTTTCTTGTTGAGAGCCCTGTAATCAATGCACATCTGTAAGGACCCTTCCTTCTTTTTCACCAGCACAACTGATGAAGCAAAAGGGCTAGAGTTGGGTTTAATGAGCCCTAGTGCCAATAGCTCATGGATGGCCCTCTCAATCTCATCTCGATAAGCCTTGGGATGTCGATAAGGGGTGGTGATGATGGCCTACACTCCTAGCTCCAACTCGATGGTGTGCTCAAATCCCATGTCAGGAGGTTGTCCCGGTGATATGTCCCCAAACACCACTAGATACCTGTCAATAATAGCTTGTATCTCTAGATGTGGTGGCTTGGGCTTTCCCCCAGCCTCTGAGATCCTCAACTCCACAACCCACTCGATGTCTCCATGTCTCATGTTAGCCTCCATCCAGTGGGCCGAGACAGTATGTGGGGGTTATGAGTGCATCTCCTGAAGCGACACGATCTTGCCATATGGCCCCACGAACTCCATCTCCAGCTTCTGCCAATCTGTCATGACTCTGCCCAGTGTATAGAGCCATTGGACTCCCAACACAGAGTTGGTGTCTGGTACATCCACCACCAAGATATGATCTGTCATGGAGTAATTCCCCATGGTCACTATCAAAGCTGGCACATAACGGGTGCACTGCATGGTCCTGTCCCCAGGCACAATGTTAATTTTAGATAACAATGGTATGTTCTATGCTTAAGAGCAATTTTACTTCAATTTTCTTATTAGCCCAATATCAATATCTAGATTAGCAATCACATCAACATGATAGTAAAATGCAGATAGAACATAAACAATAATAGTAGAAGACAAGCCAAGACAAGAGGACACAAGATATGGCACCAACGAGGGACAAACCCCAATGTGGGGAAACCCTTTGATCAATTCTTCTTATTATTCTTCAAAAGTTTAGCAGAGAGAGTACAATATGCAATATTCACTTGCCGAATCACAGTGAAATCTGTCCCAACAAACAATAGCGACAGAAAGCCCTAACCCGAAAGTCAACATTGGTCAGCAAAGCAGAATTTGACCTTCAAAATAGTTCGGTCAAATTTGGTCAACTTGGCCTCCAACAGGTAGTCAAATCAGCCCAAAAACAGTCCGAAAATATCCAGTCAAACCTGGTCAACGAAAGTCAATGTTGCAGTCAAACCCTTTTATAGTCAATGTTGGTCAAACAGTAGGAGTTGCCTCGTTTTCTGTGCCTAGGAATGTGGCTTGCTCAAACAGAGATAACCCTCAAAACCGCAATCAAACGGGTCAACGCTAGTAAAAAACCCTTCTTGCAACTTCGGTCAACACTGGTCAACGCAAGAACAAAATTGCACTTCCTCGCACGTGTAGAGAGCTGCCTTAGAAATCTGTACCCAACCAATGAAGGAGAGAGAGATATGTGAGTGAGTGAAGTTTCTAAATGAGGAGGAGTCTCCTTCTATTTCTATGCAATGTTGAGGATGAATTGATGTGAATGTTGGGCTTCTGAGCCTACATCAGTTCGCTGGCCGACCTTGACAATTTGTCCATAAAAACAAAATAAGTTCATAATTCCATTTGTACATGTCAAAATGAGATGATCATTAGATCAATTGTACACCTCTCGGAGAGAGGAATCCAATAAAAATATCAGCTGCCTCATATGAGCTGTCCAAGGTGAAATTTGGCCCTAGTCGCCAAATTTAACTCTCCCTCTTAACTAGGTAGAACTTCACCTACCAAACTGTTTGACAATTTGTACCATCCTTGTTTCTGCTCTGCTGAACCATGAAGAAAGAAGAAATGATCGAGAATGTATCATTCCATTCTCCATTGACCCGAAGTCAGTCTCCAATAATCGAGAGTGTATCATACCACTCTTAACTGACCCGAAGTCAGTTTCCAAATCAATATCAACATCCTAGCATAGGGAGCACAGTAGTACACGATGTGTCCATCGGTAGTACTATGGTCCCTATCTTCATTTCCTTACTCATTACCCAGATGAGAGGTACTTCCCATGAGTCTCAGACTACATGGGTAGGATGTATCGGCAGGAGAATGTGAACACTCATCCTGCTCATATGCCATAGGAAAAGGTGAATCACTCATCCTATGCATATATCAACATGGGGTATCGCAGGGGAAGGGGAACGACTCACCCTGTACATCACGCACCATTAGGGGAAGGTGAACCACTCACCCTATGGTCGCTCATCACTCCAAGAAGTACCCCAAGCCCCTCAGAGCTCCCAAAGCTCAACATCCATCTCATATGGGACTCTCATAAGGGGGTCTCTCCATGAATCCAAGTCGTTCACGGAAGGTTAAGAATTTGATCTTCTCCAGGGGCTTCGTAAGAATATCTGCGACCCGATCATCAATCCCAATATGACGAAGCCTTATTGCTCCCCTTTGTACCATATCCCGGATAAAGTGGTACCTGATATCAATATGCTTGGAGCAGTCATGAAACACAAGATTCTCAGAAAGACGAATCCCACTTTGGTTGTCGCAATAGATCACGTTGGTATCTAGCGCATGCCCAAACAACTCACTAAAGAGCTTCCTCAACCAAACAGCTTCACAGGAGGCCATACTAGCAACAATATATTCAGCCTAAGTGGTGCTTAAAGCAATCGACTTCTGCTTCCTGCTCATCCAGGATATCGAAACAGAACCTAGAGAGAAGCAACATCCAGGTGTGCTTTTGCGATCCACCACACTTCCAACCCAGTCTGCATCAGAGTAACCATGGAACCTCACATTCCCGGTAGTGTATCTCAGTCCATAAGTGATTGTGACCTGGAGATATCTCAAGGGATTCTTCGCAGCAATCCAACGTATGTGATGAGGCTCGACCATAAACTGACTTAATGTATTCATTGCAAAACATATGTCTAGACGGGAGTTCACTAAGAACATCAAGGCCCCCATGAGTTGACGATACTTAGAAGGATTTCCCAAATCGGGCCCAGCAACACTTCCTCATAACTTCTTGAAGTTAAGTTCCATCAGAGTAGTCACGGATTTGCAGTCCACCATCCCAAATTTTTCAAGTAGCTTCATGATGTATTTTCCTTGAGAAAGGAAAATCTCACCTGGCTTTTGCCAAACCTCCAACCCTAGGAAGTAATGCATCAATCCTAGGTCCTTCATCTCGAATTCGGAAGCCAACTCCCTCTTACATTGATGAATAAGAGGGGCTGCACCTGTCACAAAGAGATTGTCCACATAAAGCACCAAGATGAGAGGTCTGTCATTCTCAACCTTAAAATAAAGGTTTAGATCAACTTTACTTCTTGTAAATCCCAGCTTCATCAAATAGTTGTCGATCCTCTCATACCACGCTCCGGGAGCTTGCTTCAACCCATAGAGGGCTTTCTTCAACATGCATACATTTGTTTGATGATCTTGAACTTCGAACCCCTCGGGTTGTTCTACTTAGACTTCCTCCTTAATTGAACCATGTAAGAAGGCGGTCTTGACATCCATCTGGTGTAGATTCCATCCTTGCAAGGCAACAAAGGCTATAATCGAATGGATGGTGGTATATCAGGCAACAGGTGAAAATTTCTCATCACTGTCCACACCTTCCTTTTGAGTGAAGCCTCGAGCGACAAATCTAGACTTGAACTTTTCAGCACGACGGATTTGTCCTTGGGTTTAACGACCACAACCCATACATCATTCTTCATAATCGACTCATACTCTTCATTCATAGCATCCTTCCAAACTTGGTGCTTTATAGCTTCTTCGAATGTGCATGGCTCAGATTGAACAATGGTGCTCATTGCAGTTAAGTACCCTTGGTACCTATCCGACGTCTTACTTTCACGAAATGTCCCCCTAGGTGCAGCATGTCGCTCAACATCTTCGAGAGTTTCCCTAAGCCATGAGGGGCTCTTTTTTGAGAAAGAGGGTGTTGAAATTTCTAAGTCTGACATGTCAGAAATCCCTACTGCATTATCTAGTTTATTTTCTCCTACTTGTTCTTTTCATTAACAAGTTATTTATAAATATAAACAATGCAAATAAACACAAATGCAGCCTTAACACATATACAGATCAACAATTGAAATAACTGAGACAAACACACAAGGGACACTGTTATTTTTGGACAATCATCCTCGGAAAAACCCAATGCAGGAAAACCGGTGCAACAAATATGAGGGTTTTATTATTATGCAGTTTCTGAATATAACTAGGGTTCAAGAAATGGCTCACCCAACAGAGAATGCCTATGACAGAAGTACCTCTCCTTGGAGACAGATATTCCAGCTGATCAATCACCGGATGATCGATCCCACAGCAACTACCATAACTCCTTAGCTGGACAACGAAAGCTTCTCCACTGCTCTACATCACTCTACTAGAGACTGCATCACCCTTTCAACTCACTAGCACTCAGTCTGCCCCACGAAAATCACCCAGCGCTGCCTCTTGGCCTTGCGTTAGCTCTGCTAGCCTTTGCGCAACCATTGATGCCTCTGTGTTAGCCCCTTGGCTCACTGCGTCAACCCTTTGGTCCCTTGCGTCACCCACGCTGGCCTCCTTAGCCTTTGCGTCAACCCTCTGGCCTTCTGCATCACCCACGCTGGCCTCCTTAGCCTCTGCATAAGTCCCAACTGCCTCTGCGTCAGCCTCCCCAGGCTCTACGTTGTCTCTCTGGCACTATCTCTACCTCTCTGCTATGTATTCTCTGCCTCGTGCTGAACTGCCCCTCGCTGCAACAGATCACTAGCTTGATTCTCTCAGCAAAACCTCACTCCAGAAAATCGAATTGACTGACCAATTTTGTGTGTTTCCAACTGACCCTCAAGCCTTCTCTTATACTTTTCCTGTTGAGTCTTCAACGATCGAGATTAAGTCCCTAATCAACGGCTAAGATTAGATTTGGCTTGATCATTGTCTCTTGGAACCTTCTAACCCAAAATTATATTAATACACATTAATATTTTAATTTTCCTAAGTTTATACTTAGGATCCCATTAAAAATATTATTTCTCATCTGGGTAGAATTTCTCCAAACAATTTCTGGGTTTTAGAGATCTCATGTACTTGGTTGATTTAGCAAGATTTTAGAGATTAGATTTAATTATCAATGAGACCGGTGCCTTATGGAGTCAACTTACTTGCTTTATATGAATCAACTATTAAGGACCAAATGACTGGATGAACAACCTCTGCTTGAATGCTTAACTAACCTAACCTGCAAGAATCTTGGATACTTTTAATCAGTGTTGAAAATATTGGTATAAGCAAAATATCGGCAAGGGTCTTGAAAACATCTTATCGGCAATATTGGCGAAAATATCGGCAAATATCAACAAACATTAAAAATCATTTTTTTTGGCAAATTTTTAAACATATAAAACAATATTGATATTTAGCCGATATTTTCAAAATATGGCGATATTTAGTTGATATTTTCAAAATATGGCGATATTTAGCCAAGATTTTCAAAATATCGTGATATTTTCAAATCTGAAAATATCGTGATATTTACCTGCCGAAATATCATTTGCCTGAAAATATCGCGATATTTCGCAAAATATCTCCGATATTATCAACACTGCGTTTAATTATATGCCTGTTCTAGATAGTTCTTTCCTCTTAACTATTTTGGAACTAGTCTCTAGAGTAGGTTATGAGATAGAAGCCAATGGGAAGCAAGAATAAGCTTGATTAACGATACCTCCCCCTATATTCTAACCATCCAATGCCTCCGGTGCTGCAGAAACTGTGGCTTTGATGACTGTAAGGTCACCGTGTTAACCACTAAAGAGGTGCTAGGTTCCTCAAACTAGGTGAGAAAGCTTGTCATAAATGTCTATCAACCAAGCTTATGCTTGGATGTAAATTATCAGATGCAAGAATATTCACAGAATGATATGCAAGGATTATGAGTGAGTCTTGAGTTAAGATTGTTTATGTGGTTCAAGTACTTGATATTGATTATCTTATAACAAGAGTACTGATCAATATATTGAAAGACAATCTTAAACAAGACCAAGTGCTCAATGATACAAGTGCAAACAACCAACAAGAGATCTTTTTACAATAATTCCACAAAGATATTGACCAACAAGTGATAACAATAATATCAGTTTAGGAAATTTAGAGCACTTATCTAATTAGCCAACAATTTCCAATACAAGATGCCAATAACTAAAATTTAGCCTAAATCACTTCAACCATGAATGATTATGAATTGTAAAATTTACTTACCCAATTTTAGAGACTTATATGTGATTTATTATTGCTGCAACGTTGTCTTCAGTGGTCTGCAATTTTATATCAGCAATCAAGAAGTGATGCAAGATGCCAAAGATAAGCTAGAAAATCAATGCATATAACTTACTATGATATTCACTTGATTATAGGACTGCTTAGACACTATAGATCAATTTATTATGCTCAAATCAGACCTCAAAATGATGCATATCAGATTTGTAATAACTCAGAAAATCAGTGATTTAGTCTTTAATAAACCAACAAGGCGCCTAAATATTAATGCCAAATCAGCTCCAATGATTAGCTAATCATTTTGAGTGATTTTTAGATGATTTTTAGTCAATTTTGATGATTCTTATTTAGTTTATATGACTGCATAAATGGTTGTAGCAAACATATCAGATTTAGAAATTGCCCAACAGTGCTAAAAAAATAACTTATATGCAATCAATTTAACCACAAGATTAATGCCTTAAGAAACTTGTTAATGAATTTAGTCTTATTTTATGTGTGTTTATGCCCTGAATAAACTGTTGTATTTTTGAGGAGTTTTCGAATTTCTCATAAAACCCATTTTTTATTAGACCAAAAATAATTATTTTGAACTAATTCCCTAAAAAAATTTACTTTGACTTAACCACCAAGGTCCAAGGGTCCAATTTTTCTTGAAATTTCCAATGTTCCCTTGGCGGGGGACTTCTAAAAATTAACTTCTTTTAGACCCATGATTTCTTCCACTTGGAGAAATTAATTTCTCTAACATTTTAATTTTGACCCTAAATTAATTAATTTTTCTGGCTTATGATTTAATTTTATTTTTGCTGGAAAAATTAATTAATCGACTCATGAGAGAATTAATTATTTTTCCACCCTCAAATATTTTAGCCATGGTATCTAAGTACTAGGGATAATGCACTAAAATATTTTTTACATAATATTTTACAAATTCAATCCTCAAAGGGGGAATACCTGTTCTCTATAGACCTTTATAAAAATTACCCAATTTTGCGACACAATATGATCTACTAGACCAAGTGATTTGTAATAAAATAATTTAGCCAAATAGCTTAAATTATTCCCAAATCACTTTTACAAAAGATTGGATTAAAACATTAGGACTCACATAAGACTTCGACGATAAATCCCATCGTAGCTTTTGGGTTGGGCTGGAAGGAAAAACTCTGTCGATCATCCGTGTTTAGAAACACAGATAATTAGTGAGACGAAAAACTGCTTAGGATGAAATTTGTCGCTAAAATCATAGGTTTACCTAGGTTGTTACATAATTAACGGTCATACTAGTATCATTTACATTACAAATTTGCAGAATGGGTTTACAATGACATAATAATCTGCTGGTTGATGTTTCTGAATTATAAAAAAATGGTACAACTGCTTCGTTGGAACTGTGACAAAATGTGTGCAACAATTCTCATTCCAGAGCACATAGAAAGCTTAACTCGTTCATTCTGATTTATGTGGTGTTGATTTGGGGTAGCATCGGATGTGCTTTATTCTAAACAGTTTGGGAGATATTAAAATAATTAATATTTTTAATGGAGTCCCTAAATCTAAACTTGGGGAAATTAAAATATTAATGTGAATTAATATAAAACTGTGTTAGAATGGTCCAAAAGTCATGGATCAAGCCAGATCTAATCTTAGCCGTTGATTAGGGACTTAATCTCGGCCGTTGATTTGTTAACGAGAAAAGTATAAGAGGAGGCTTGAGAGTCACTTGGAGAACACTCCAAGAGATCAAGATTTCGACTTTTTGGGGCTGGGTTTGCTGAGAAAGTTGAGAGAGTGATCTGGAGTTGCAGCTAAGGGGCAGTGAATACAAAAGCAGAGAGGCAGAGATCGCCGGGAGGATCAACGCAACAGTCGGGAAAGCTGACGCAGAGGGCAGAAGCCGGAACTGCCAAGAAAGCTGACGTAGAGGGTAGAACTCAGAACTGCCGGGAAAGCTGACGCAGATGGTAGAAGCTAGAATTGTCGGGAACAACCGGAACTACTGGGAAAGCTGATGTAGAGGGCAAAAGCCGAAACTGCCGGGAAAGCTGATGTAGAGGGCAGAAGAGGTTGAAACAATCCTTAGAGGCTGACATTGGGGTTTTTCGTGGGGCAGATTGGAGCTGAGGAGCTACCGGAGTGTTTATCCGGGGTTTCAGTTGGAGCATCTGTCTCCAAAGGAGAGGTACTACTGTCGAGATTTTTCTCTGTTGGGTGAGCTGGATTTGGCACCCAGATTGTATTCTGAAATTGCTTAATAAATCAAACCCTCAGATCGTTGCATCGGTTTTCCCGCATTGGGTTTTTCCAGGCACATTAGTCCAAAAATAATGGTGTCATTTGTGTGTTTGTTTCTGTTTCCTTCAGTTGATGATCTGTAATGTGTTGAGCATGTACTTGTGTTTATTTTCAATATTTACATGGTAAATAACTTGTTAATTAATTAGAACAAGTAGGAAGGAATAAATCAGAAAGTACATGGAGGGTTTCAGACTTAGAAACTTCAACATGGTATTAGAGGGTGGTTGCAGATCACAGGAGAATTGAGGACATCAGCTGCGCAGAGCAGCAACAACAGAAAACAGTTGTCCCGAGTGACAAAAGCTGTTCCTAGCAACAAAACAGCAAGGAAGGGGTGATGCAGTGCCTGCGTCATCAAGTTCGGGCGAAGAAGAGGCTGTGCAGAGGCTGAGAGCCTGAGGGAGGCAAAGGCAGGCTCACGCAGAGGCCAGGTCTGCTGATGCAGTTGGCTTAGGGAGCTAGTTTGTCAGTGCTGGGACTGCATAGAGCCTAGGAGCTCTCGCCTTCAGGTTGCTGGGGTTTAGGAGGTTGTGGATAAGTTGCAGAGTGGAGCTGGTGGGGTACTGTTGTCAGAATAGTACCTAATATGGCAAGGCCAAGGAGGAGGAAGTTGCTACCGAGGGTTTCTAACCGAGAAATTCAGATCAGTGGTGCGGTTGCATAGACGATCAAAGTAGGGGGCATCTCGACATTGGTAGAAAGATTTCCAGGAGGGAAATCGAGGCTCAAAGGGAGTCACATCGAGAACTTTCAAGAGGGAAGTAGAAGAACAATGGAATGACACTACACAGAGTAAGGGACTAGGGCAGACTGGACAGAGCCTCAAACTTCGTAGTCTAGAAGGCCAAAATCTTATTTGTACTTAATAGAAATCGTGTCAAGCACTTCGCCTTGAAGACGATAGCGGTCTCAGTTGACCAGCTGACAATGACAAGTATGAGGAAGCAATGACGAGGGCCACGAGTATCATTCTTTACGGGGTCAAGGATCATATAGTACCACATATTGCCGAGAAGAATACGACACGGGAGATGTGGGAGGCCCTGACCAAGTTATATCAGCATACTTCCATGCAGAGGAAGATGCTCCTAGAAAATCAGCTACGGTCATACTAGATGCAGAAGGGAGAACAGATCGACACCTTCCTCGGTTGATTGAAGGAGATTCGTGATCAGCTAACGTCCATAGGGGCCACACCAAATCCAGAGTTGATGGTGAGAACAACCTTGAAATGTGGGTGGCTCTTCGCCAAGAAGAGATCAGGAGGGTGGCCAAGACGACAAGCAGCAACAAGGGGATCAAGATCAAGGAGGAGGTGGATGCTGCCCTAGCATCTTAGGGTAAGCAAAAAAAGTGAAAGAAGAAGGACATCTCCAAAGTCAAATGCTTCCACTGTGGGGAGCTGGGTCATTATGCGACCCAACTTCCGAGGAAGAAGAGCAAGGGAGAGGCTTTCGAGACCAAGGCAGCACCAGCAAGGGCAGAGAAGGAAGTGGAGACAAACGATGTCTGTACCATGAGTGCACACACACCACTTGATTGAAAGTGGGGAGACATCGAGTTGTAGTCAGGAGGACTACAAAAGATGAGGGGCAGGATCCTCGAGGTAGCTAGCCTCTTGGATTAGACCTTGCTACGGGAGCCGCGAAGAGGAGTAGTAGTACTGGCGGATGCGGATGGAGCGACAGAGGGAGCTATAGTGCAGGATTTCCAGGACAACGCGAGGTAGCAATGCGAGAAGCATGGGAGTGTTGCACCAGTGCAAGATGGCACGGAGAGGTGTGCAACAGTGCGAGATGCACAGAGTTGTTGCAGCAGTGCAGAGGTCAGAGAGGGAGCACTCGTTAGTGACAAAGGGAGCTTCAACATCAGGAGTGTTTCTAGCCTGGCGGAGATGTTAGAGTTGGGAGATCAGTTACTTACTTCTCAGTAACTGAGTTGCAGTGTAGCAGTTAGCAGTGGTAGTGCTATGGGCAGCACGATGCAGCATGATGAAAGGAGTTGCAGTGCAAATGCAGCAGTGGCAGTGGCAGGGCCATGGGCAGCAACACAGATGCAGAGGGAGTTGCAATACGAATGCAGTAGTAGCAGTGCCAGGGCCATGGGTAGCAGTACAGGATGCAGTAATGCAGATGATGGGTAGCAGGGCTAGCATCAGCACAGGGACTGATGCTGGATGATCAGGGTGATACTCAGTTAGGAGTATTGCTAGAGCACAGTCCTCGCTAAGAGGGAGTGTTGATTTGGGGTAGCATCGGATGTGCTCTAGCCATGAAAATTGGTGGAGAGGCTAAGGCACATGAGATCTCCAATACTTAGAAAGGGTTTGGGCAGATTCTATACAGTTTGGGAGATATTAAAATGATTAATATTTTTAATGGAGTCCCTAAGTCTAAACTTAGAGAAATTAAAATATTAATGTGAATTAATATAAAATTGTGTTAAAATGGTCCAAAAGTCATGGATCAAGCCAGATCTAATCTTAGCCGTTGATTAAGGAATTAATCTCGACTGTTGATCTGTCAACGAGAAATGTATAAGAGAAGGCTTGAGGTTCACTTGGAAAACACACCAAGAGATCAAGATTTCGACTTTCTGAGGCTGGGTTTGCTGAGAAAGTTGAGAGAGTGATCTGGAGTTGCAGTTGAGGGGCAGTGAATTTCGAAGCAGAGAGGCAGAGATAGTGTTGGGAGGATCAGCGCAGCAGCCGGGAAAGATGACGCAGAGGGCAGAAGCCGAAATTGCCGGGAATGGCCGGAACTGTCAGAACTGTTGAGAAAGCTGACGCAGAGGGCAGAAGCCAGAACTGTCGGGAACTGTCGGAACTGTTGGGAAAGCTGACGCAGAGGGCAGAAGCCGGAACTGTCAGGAACAACCAGAACTACCGGGAAAGCTGATGTAGAGGGTAGAAGCCGGAATTGCCGGGAACAGCCGGAATCGCCGAGAAAGCTGACGCAGAGGGCAGAAGAGGTTGAGATAGTCCCTAGAGGCTTGTTGTCGCACAAATTGTCACGACAACGCTCAGACTGGGGGCTGTCACCCTGATCCCCGATCTCTCCGTTTAAGCCTGTCTCCCGCGGCTAAGGGGGGTCGACCCTATGGGATAATGAATGACCAACTGGGGACCAGTTAGGTTGGGAGACACGAGGCAAAACAAGCACCTATTTGATTTTATTAAGTTAATAGACCAGTGCCTTATGGATCTAATGATTAAACGATTGTTTATCGAAAGCTGCAGAAATATGAACTTTATAATTCCATGATTAACAATCATTTATAAGCAAAATATAAGATATTCAATAAATGCATAACGCTTTAAACAATAATCTAGCAATTAAATATCTAAAGAATAAATGCTTTAAACAACCAAGAAACTTAAATGCTGACTAGTTATCACTTTCACATAGCTAACTTCAAAATAAACATTAAGTGCGTTTAACTATAGAGAAATGGAACATTCAGACATCAAATATGAAATTTTCAATTTTTTGCTAAGCTTTTTTTTTTTTAAATATTTTAATTTTTAAAATATTTATATTTTTTTAAATAAAACAAAAGTAAACTAAGCAGAAATTAAAAATGAAACCTAAATTATTGACACTAAACTGAACTAAATAAATAAATATATACAATTAAAATGAAATTTAAAACTAAAATTATTAAAAAAAATAAAAATAAAAATTAAAGTTCCTAAACTAAAAAAAACTTAAAAAATTTAAAAGTTCAGCTGAAAAAAGAACAAATCAAAAAATCTTTTTATTTTTTTCAAACATTTATGATTTATAATATATTATATTATATTTTTATAATCAAAAAGTAAAACAAAGCTAAATTTAAAAGTATCTAATTCTAATACCAAAAGCTAATCTAAATTTTTAAACTAAAAAATATATATATACATATATAACCTAAGTACAAAGAAAATAAAAATGAAATTCAATATATATCTAAACACTAACGCCTAACTAAAATAAGTATATACACGAAACTAAACCCAAAGATACAAATTTAAAATCATGAAATAATAGAAGGCCAACGTAACACCTAAAAATAATGAGAAGTGGAATACGTGCGCTGAACCTGAACTAACAAGCAATACCTTAAAAATATCGAATTATTTTGTTGTTTTTTTTCTTTTTTCTTTTGCAAGTTTGCGTGAGAGTTGAACGGCGGGCAAGGAGGGTTTGCAGCTGTGGTGAGGGCAGGATTGGGTTGAGTAATGGCAGCGTTGAAGGCTGCGGTGTTAGATGGAAAACATAGAAGATAGGTAGCATGCAGGATGCACAGGTGGGCAGTTCGTATGGCAGATAGAAGGAAAAAAGAGCTACGGTAGAGACAAAACAGCGGAGGGTAAAAGAGCAAGACTCTGGTTATGGCAGCATTGAAGTTGTGGGAAAAGAATTCCAAACGTATTGTGAGTTTGCAGGTGCGGCGGTGGAGAGAAGAAATGCGTGGAAGGATGCAGTTGCAGGTATGTTGGCAGCGTGTGAGGGGAACCATGAGTGCAGGTCGAATGCTTGAGTGTTTTGGATAGCAGTAAATGACCAGCGAAAGTTTGGGAGCTGCGGATCAGAGGAATGAAAGCGTACAGGCTTAGGAAACTGAACGTAATGGAGGATTTGCTTGACAGGCAGCAGAAAAGTCGATTCAGGATAAAGAGTTAGCCCTCAAAAATGCTTTCGGCTAGCTGAGAAAAGGCTTAGAATTTTTTTATTTTGATTTTTTTCTTTTGAAATGAACCAGAGGTAACAAATGACGAATTATTCCTCAAGAATTTATGGAGAAAAATGGCCCAGACCACCCTAGCTGTGAAGGTTAGGAACCCTTGCTCCGTCAAATCTACAATGAAAGCCTCGGGCTGCAAGCTATTTCAGATTTTCTGATGAAACCCTGAAATATTTTTTCAAAACCTGTACCTGCAATCTGCAAAAGAAAAGAAAACCCAAAATAATATGTGCAAGAAACGAAACTGAAAACCCTAACTAAATAATTACAATATTCACAAACTGCAGGCTCTAAAATAGCCAGATTTCTCGTTATGCCACATAAATATTTTCAGAATTTTAATTTAATGTGAGATGCTTCAGAAAAACTCTTCTTGCATTCATAAAAAAAAATTTCAAATGATAAGCCCGGGATCTAGAACTGGTTGGGCTCTTTCAGAAAACACAACCTGGGAGTTGGCTGGTTTAGCCGAGAACTTCTCTGAACGCCCAATAATCTAAAAAAAAGGATTTCCTGCACAACTTACAATCAACCATTAACATAGAGGAAAAAGACAATAGTGAAATCCAGATCAAATGGAGATACCTGCCATTATATTTCAGAATCTAAACCCTAGAGATCAGACAAGATACCTGTGCCTGAATCAATCTTCATCAAGCTAAAATCAATATCTGAAAATAAAATTATGCAGAAAGAACAAAAGATCTTACAACATTTCCAGAAGAGTAACACCAAGAAGATTTTTAACCCCAAAGTCTTTCTTTATTGCACAAAAAATGACTACAAGAGAGCTTTCTTTAGCACCACTCTCCGATCAAATCTGATCTCAAATGGCCCCTAGCACCACTCTCCGATCAAATCTGATCTCAAATGGCCCCTAGCACCCTATTTAAAGGAAAAATTCCCAATGGCTAATTCGAGTGATCCATGTCAAAACGATCTCGACCGTCGATGAGGATCAAAATCCCTTTTAATCTCACCCGTCGAATTTTTAAATGCATTTTAATATTTAAAAAATTAAAATTCTGCATTTATTTACTCAAAAAATTTGATTTATTATTATTTTATTATTTTTAGAATTTTTATCTTATTTTATTTTATTTAATTTTTTATTATTGTTTAATTTAATTTTATTATTATTTTATTATTTATTATTTTTTTTTAATCTTTTTTTATTTATTTTTTCAAATTTTTAATTTTTATTTTTAAATGGATCCTCGAACTTAGCCTTTGGAAAAATCACCTACGACCTAGGACTTAGGACTTATGAGGGGAAAAGCATTTTCTAACCCTCAAGACGCTTTACATCATGATTTTTTTACATCTCAAGGGGGAAAACTCATTTGACATAGACCCTCATAGACCACCCAGTTCTGCGACACAACTATAATTTAGCAGATCAACGCACTAGGATTCCCCTAAGATTCTAATGACAAAATTCATTCCGGCTTTGGGGTTAGGCTGAAGGAAAACTCTGCCGATCATGGACTGGTGAGACAAAAAACCTTCCAGAACATAGATTATCACTAGAAAATTAGGTCCACTTAGGCAATTTACATACATGACACAACTCTACTAAGATTATTTACAATTCACACATGCAGACTGGGTTTACAAAACAATATGATTGGGTTGATGATGATAGGCACGGACACATCGCTCAAGCGCTATCCCTTTTGCGAAAAAGGGGGTGTACTGCTAATGGGTAGTTGACACGTAGTGGTCAACTTCTGGCTCCACTTGGGGACACGTTGCTGCATTGTAGGAATGTGAGAATCCAGAATCTGCATCCATGCAACACACAACAAAATAAAAGTAGCGTCCGTCCAAAAAAATCATCATATAACATTAAGCACATGAAAGATATAAGCTCTTCATTTATTAAGTATCTAGAAAAGCAAATCTAATCCTAAAACAGAAATGAAAATGCTGAAAAAACAAGTAGTAAGGTTAGAAATACAGGGGATGCCCCATGGCATCAGATGTGTTCAATATAGTGTATACTGAGCATTTGCCTGCTTTCAGGCAAATCTGTCCGCTGCTTGTCGGATGTACTATGTCCAATTCTGCATATGGTAGGACTTTTTCCTATCCGAAAATCAAGCTGCTCGCGGCCGTCTGATGCATCAAATCTTCTTCTCGTTCTCTTTCTTTTGCGCTTTTTCTTCCTGGCAGGCTGTATCACTGATGACGTGGAACTTTCTGCTTCAAAGCTCTCAGATGAAGTATGTAAGATATGCGTGACATGTCTTTCTTCGTTCTGCATCTGCCTTGTAAAGGATGATGGATCAATCTCACAGGTGCCATGAGTTATAACTTGATCTTCTATGACTGGTGGATGAATCTGATTATTAATTTTTCTTGTTAAGAGAATAATTTCGGCAAAATCACATAGAAAACCATTTGTTCGCGTTATTAATTTTTCTTTTATCCAGGTCACCTTCAATTATCCACTTTTCAATGGGACAAAGGACCTCATAATAAGATGGAGCTTGTTGCAACAGATAAGGAGGTTACTGATTTATTGACGTTTCCTGGTTTCTTTCATCCTCTGACCATTTTTGAATTTTCTGAACCTGTATTTTAATGGCATCTATCTGACTAGAGCGTTCAACCTTCATAGCACTGATTTCTCTTATTAGAATAATTCTATTTTAGTTTAATGCTCATTCTTTTAGCTGTTGCTAATTTTCTTCCTTTAGCAGTTTCTTAGATGAAACTGATTCTTTACATAGAAACTTGATGTTTCTATCTTTGTAAATATCTCTGTATTATTATTGAGTGTTGTTGCTCAATCAATTAATCAATTCATTTGGAAATCCATATGCGTGTTTCGCACTGTTTTATGGTATCAGAGCCAGAAAGAGAGATTTCTTGAGCAGTTATTCTTTCTGCATCCTAATCTCTTGAGTTCTTTCTGTCATTCCTTTCTAAGGTCGAGTCCTCTGTAAGCCAGATAGCCTTCACTGAGTCCTAGCCTCGGCTCTGCTCACTGTGATAAAAGCTTACAGTCGTCTATCTCGATACAGAAATGGATTCTTCGAAATAATTTTTCAGCTGTGTTAAAATTTTTTCGAGGTTGCTCTCTGTTTTCTTGATTTCAAATCGGTTGAATTTTTGTGGAAATACGAGAGCCGAGGGTTCTGCGAATTTTTTTTTTCCAGTTGATGCGTTTGCCAGGTAACTACATCATCGCATTTAGATTGTATGCATACGTGGATTTTCTTCAGGGTATGCATGCGTGGACTCTTCGAGCCTGTATCAACGACGGTCTGAGCATGGACTCTTCGAGCCTGTATCAACGGCGGTCTGAGCGTGGACCCTTCGGGCGTAAATCAACGGCGGTCTGACCGACTATTTTACAGCACTACAACATCAGGTGTCTTTATTTTATAATGTGTTAAATCACATTTGCAACGTCAAAGTTTAACGAAGTTGCGCAGATAAAAGACGTCGACTGTAGCAGAGGTCGCTTGCGGGCATCGTTATTTTTTTTCCAAGTGATAACACGCATATGTGGCGGATAGCAGTTTCCTGTGGACAAGATTTTACCATTCACGCGGACAACATTTTCACGCGGATAGCAATTTCACGCCGTATTCGAGCGGATAGTTAGTCTCACGCAGTCAAAATCTTGAGCCTGCGCAAGCATACGCCTCTCGAGCATACCTGCGCATTCGACGGACACGTCCAAGTACAAAGACTGGCTCATATATGCATTTTCAGGGCTCTTCCGATTCATATTGATTGCCATTGACTGCAAGGAGTTTCACGTATTTTTTTTTTCGCTGTACTGTTAGCTGAATTTTGTGGGTTAAGGAGCTAAATCTTCCCACTGTTAAAACGCTGAGTTTGTCGCCAAAAGAGAGAGTGAAATCAGTCATTGTCAGGTGCTGAGTCACCTCTGTTAATATTGGAGTATTTAACATTAATTTTTCTAGTTGTTGGTTGATCCTATTGACAACATTTCTCTCTTCAAGTTGGTGGACAAGATCTGATTTAAAAGGCAGAATTGTCCAGATCAGTCTTCCAGAAACGTACAGATGGCCTCTCTCACCAATCTGATGTTAGAAGGCAATCAACGCTTTAATGGCAGCAATTATAACATCTGGAAGCAAAGACTGTTGACCATCTTTGAATACAAGCGTCTTGATCAGCTCATTTTGGGCAAAGAAACTCGTCCCAGTACAGCTGGTACCGATCAAGATAAGTTTGATGATAGAAATCGAGAGGCTGTTATGCTTCTCAAGCTCTCTGTGGCTGATGATCAGTTACCACAGATTCCTTTTGGCAAGACATCTGCCGAGATCTGGCAACAGTTGAAAGAACTGCACGAGACATCTGACAAAAGCAGAGCCTTCTTTCTCAAAAATCAGTTGTTCTCTATCATGATGGAAGAACATATTTCTTTACAGGAACATCTCAACAAGATTAAAGACATTCGAGATCAGCTCGAAGCCATTGGTCGCACCATGGAGGAAGAAGATATGGTAGTCATCACTCTGAAAAGTCTACCAAAATCTTATGAGCACTTCATAGAAACACTCAACATTACCACCACTAATGTCGATCTGAAGTTTCCAGAATTATGTACCAAACTCATGTAGCAGGATCGTTGGAAACAACAGTTTGGTAGTAGTACAGCATCAGCCCCCTCCGAAAATGCTTTTGCAGCCAAATATCAGTGCTCTCAATACTTTCAGCAGAAAGGTTCTTCTCAGTCTTTTGATCCTGCTAGAAAGAAAAATGTGCAGTGTAATTACTGTCACAAGTTTGGCCACATAAAGAAAGATTGCCGACAAAGGATTGCTTCTGAACAGAAGAAACAGGGAGGGCTTCATCCGACAGCAAATGTTGCAGAACATTCCGAGCAGACAAATTCTGCTTTCTATGCCTTTATGATTAAAAGGTCTTCAGATCATGTTCCATCTTCTGCCTGGTACATTGAATCTGGTGCATCACGTCATTTCTCTCACAGGCGTGACTGGTTTATTGACTTCTCACCTTTTAGTGATTCCGTGGTATTTGGCGGAGGTGAACAATACACAGTGGTTGGCAGAGGTATAGTTCAAATCCAGTCTGGTGGCCGCACACTCTTCCTGAATGTGTACTATGTTCCTGGTATGGAAATTAATCTGCTGTCTGTCAGTCAGATTATGAGGAACTCTCCTCAGCTTGATGTAGTGTTCAGAGCGCACAAATGCTCTATTATCGACAGGGAGACTAGTCTTACAGTTGCTGTTGGCCTAGAATATCATGGTTTATACAGGCTTCTTGACACTGGTGATTCTCCCGAAGTGGCTCTAGCAGCTCGTGTTTCTCCCATCAGCACTCTATGGCATCAGCGATATGGGCACCTAAACATGCAGTATCTCTCTCAGCTTTCTCGGGAAGGACTTGTGTCAGGGTTATCTGATATTCGGACTCAGCAGTTGGGCATATGCGGCGCTTGTCAAGCTGGCAAACAACATCGTTCTTCTTTCAGGTGAATTTTGACGGCTAAAACATCTGACAGAGGCACAAATTTGTGGGGCCGAGTGCTGACTGTGGCATAAATTTGGCGGAATGCTGAACAATACACAAATGTGATACTATATACCTGTTATGAATATACCATATACGATATACCTGATACGATATACCTGTTACGAATATACCATATACGATATACCTGATACGATATACGTGTTACGATATACCATAAAATGGCACAAACGTGATGCGATATACCTGTTACGATGTAATAGCTTGGCGTCGCCTGAGATAGAATCGTGCTGACTGTGGCACAAAATTTGATGCGTGATAATAGAACTGGAATAGTCGCACACGGTCACGCTATAAAACACTGTCACGCTATCAAGCCATCACACTTCAGAGAAGCGAAGAGTCTCTGCACGGAGGATTTCATGTGCAGCAACATGTCTCGAGTTCAAACCTGGAGAAAGGATACGAGAGACTCGCCAGGTTGGTGGAAGCCACCAAGGATCGAGCCCGGGCGCTGAAGCGTGCAATGCATCGTGGCCACGGCAAGACGAGCAAAGGAAAGGAAAGCGCGGGAGAGTCTCTCTACGCTAGCAGCTTCGGAGGCTATTCAATCAAATTCTCCCTCGGCACTCCCACACAGGATCTGTTGCTCATCATGGACACGGGCAGTGATCTGGTGTGGGTGTTGTGCACCAGGAATTATAGTTGCATCAACTGCCCTGTAAACAGCGCCGACAATGGAGTTTTCCTTCCGAGGATATCATCCTCTCTTCACCTTGTAACTCAAGCTGATCCAATCTGCCAAATCTGCTGAACCCTTCGAGGTTCAGCGGTCGACCGCTGAAACAAGAAATATTAACAGAAAAATCGTTGTATGCATGTGCCTGGAGTAACAAATGATTGGAGTGCACGACGAATCACTGGCCACGACGAGACGAGTCTGTTCTGTTTATGCAGATTGTTGAGAGAAAAAATTTTAAAACTTGGACAAAGGATGAGATTGCAGTTACTTTCAGTAATAACTGCCTTGCCCTTGATCAGATAACGGAGGAACAACACAAAACCGGTTAGCAGCTCTGGAAAAGCAACGGGCAGCGGCAGCAAAAACGCAAAGTGACAGTGAGCTCGAAGGTGTAACGCCTTTCTTAGTATAGTTGTTCATACAGTGACCCAGCGTCCAAAAAACCTTCACACGTAATCTTCTGGGATTGACGCCAACAGCTGGGATCCGCTCCGCTAAAAAAACTGGAATTCGCAACAACAAAGAACGTGCCAAAAAAAAATCGCAGAACCCTCGACTCTCGTAATTCCATAAAACAAAGAATCCACTTCTGTATCGAGATAGACGACTATAAGATTTTATCACAGTGAGCAGAGCTGAAGCTAAGACTCAGTCAAGGCTAACTGGCTTACAGAGGGCTCGACCTTAGAAAGGATTGACAGAAAGAACTCAAGAGATTAGGATGCAGAGAGAATAACTGCTCAAGAAATCTCTTTTTATGGCTCTGATACCATAAAACAGTGCGAAACACGCATATGGATTTCCAAAATGAGTTAATTAGTTGATTGAGCAACAATTCTCAATAATAATACAGAGATATTTACAAAGATAGAAACATCAAGTTTCTATGTAAAGAATCAGTTTCATCTAAGAAACTGCTAAAGTAAGAAAATTAGCAACAGCTAAAAAGAATGAGCATTAAACTAAAATAGTATTATTCTAATA
>APFE031603798.1:36023-129385 GCA_000404065.3 Pinus taeda | reverse complement strand
TTATAATATCTTTATGTTAAATTTGGTTATAATTATTATTTATAACTTCTTGCGTTAAATTTTCATCAAATTTTCTAAATTTAAGCGGATGTGACTTCTCTTTATTTCTTTTTTATTTTAATACCAATAATTTTACATCAATTATGAAATATCTTTGCGTTTGACATGTGGCTGCGGTAATGTATTAATTCTCTATGCCCTCATTCTTAATGGAGTATTGATACATAACGAACGGCCAGAACTGTCCATGATCGTAATAAAGGGCCACGATGTCAGTAAGTAGGCCTCTATGCCCTCAAAATTATTGACGATCATGACAATGGGGATGAGAAGGACAGGAGTTATTTGCATGCGCTTCTCTCGCTGGTGCCTGTCAATACACTTTCGTGCATGCGCAGGCTCTTGAATTAGTAGAAGTGCAAAGATAAAAGCACTCCTTTACAGCAAAATGTTGGCAATTACTTCTCATTCCTTCGTTATCGCACATGAAAATAAATCCAGCCAGACAGCGCCTGTTCGTATGAATTTTGTTTCCTATAAATGACCACCCATCCATTCATTCATTCACGTCACCTGATTTGAACTCGAAGGCCGTTCCTAGTCACAACATAGCGGAATAGTGCAGTGCAGTGGAGGGAGCCATGGGATGCCGCGAATCGACCCCTGCTCGTTGTTCTCAACCTCAAGCTCAGGAGGGGCAAATTCCACAACCCAAAGGTATTTTATATATTTAATATATACATAAAATAAGTTTATATTTTTTTTCTTTCCTTCAACAAAATAAAATCTCCTTTTTTTATCTGTTAAATCCAAAAAAAACTCCCTTTCCATTTCTTAAATCCGAAAAGAATGTCAGAGATTTCTCAATTAAATTAATTTGAAAGATTCTGTAATAAATTATTGTAACTGAGATATTTGTGAGATAAATGTTATTATTGTGATTGAGATATTTGTTCAATTAATTGATTTTCTATTAGTATACCTTCAATATCATATATTTATGTCCCTGTGACTACTGATCAAAAGAATGTAAAAGGTTATTAAATTTAATCAGTGTGAAAGACTCTCAAATAAGATAGTACTTAGATTAGTGGAATTCAAATATTTGTTCAACCAATTGGCTTGCGATTAGATGAATTGAGATACTTTTATCAACAAAATGATTTGTTACCGTTTTAGCTTTTCTATCATATATTTATAGGTATCGCTATATTATTTGATTAATATATGTATCGTTATATTATTTAATTAAAGTAATTATGTTTTCTGAATTTTAAAAATAAATCATGGCATTAATCTTAAACGACTTTTTGGGTGGCAACATTTGAAGAAGCAGGAATAGGGCCAATAGTATACGTGGAGAATTTCCCTCCCAACATTTCTGTATCTCGGCTCGAAAAGGAGTTTAAGAGGTTTGGAAATATCAAACCTGGCAAAATTCAACTGGTGAATGAGGTGTGCCTGTCTTTTTTTCTCTATTTACATATATTGCATTTCTCAAATTTTTGCAACACCTGAAATCTCTCCGGAGAGGCATTATGTTTTAACTACTGTTGAGATACTAATATTAAATTACTGTAGAGATGCTAATATTTGGGACTGTCAGGGATCGACTCGTTATGCTTTAATCGAATTTGAATCCAGAGATTCCGTTGCAAAGGCTATTCAGGTTTAATTTTAATTATAGCTAATTAATTTTTATGTTTTAATGGCTTTATTTATTTTCAAAAATAATTGGATTTATGTTGTTTACACTGTACAGGGAGCACCTATACCGATATCCAACCAACTAGTTTTTGCAAAAGCTATTCAGGTTTAATTAAAAAGCTGTTCAGATTTAATTATAATTATAGTTCATCATTTTTTATTTTTAAATTGCTTTATTTATTTTCAAAAGTAATTTGTACTTGATGGTTTTTATAGGGATCGCCTCTATTGATATCCAGCCAACTCGTTTTTGTACGATTGTGACAGGTTCAGTTTTAGGGTAATTGATTCATTGCTCTTGGTTGTTTTGTATTATTATTGACTTGAAAAATGGCCAGCATAATTTTTGTATATATATCAGACACAAAAATTTGGCATCTCTTAAACAAAATTACTGATCAAATTTTCCACTCCCAGTGTTTGTACTTTATAACTACTTTTCACAGTTGTGTACTTTGTAACGACTTTTGACACCTTCTAAATGAAATTATTAGTGGATATTCCTGTTCCCCTGTTGTGGACATGGATGAATGATTATGATATGGATGAATGATTATGATATGCTACAATATAACACAGTTTCAGTCCATATAATGTATACCAAGTTCCTGGTGTACCTAAGTGCTTGACCTTATTAAAAATTATTTGTGACTGATACTGTGGGAGTCCCACAGGTCACATTACTCTGATAAATTGGCCTGTTCTTTGTAGTTGTGCATCATTTAATTTTTACACAGCATGATAACATACTACAACTGTGTAAACCCAAGTCCCTTCAGAATCCGAGCACGAGCAAGATTAGTTTTGGGGCGGCCATGGCTCTGAGTCAAATGAATCTTCAATAGCTGTAATTCTCTTCCCATGAGCCGGTTCGACGACTGACATCCGATCTGCGGCCCTGGCAACTCAAAATACACAACCAATCTAAACACAAAAAATAAAATTTTCTTACACTCCAACATTTACACAGATCACCCTTTCTAACATTTACACAAAAAAAGTATATCTTACACTATCTATGTAAAAAATATATCTTACACTATCTACTTACATAGCAATGGAATCAAATTTCTCTTACATTTTCCCGTCTTTCCGGTAGAGGAATAAGGGTAGCACTAGCATGTTAGAAAAATAGAAAAAAACCTAAAAGATTTTACACTATAAATCACAAACGGTTTAGACACCTATAAATCGTAACTCCAATTCTTTACATAATAATCAAGAGTTTCCTATTCATTACATAAGAATCAACACTTTCTAACCGGACTCACAATAACACCTATACATAAGATAGAAACATTACTTCCAACAATTCTTTAGTTTATAGTACATACAAAAATATAGCTATAACATCTTCAACCTGTACAACGATGAAATTAAAATGATATTTGAGCCGTAACTACTATCAGCACTTATTCTATCATTTGAATTATCCTTTCTCCACATGATAAGTTCATGAAAGCTCTTCCTCCCTTCACCACCAAACAATTGGAGCTTAATTAAACCGTGATTAAACCCTAAAGTTCTGTGGCTTTTAATCGAGGGGATCATGTCCGATCATCCCTACAATGACTTGTTTTAATAGGTGTTAAAAACTTGATGCAGTCATAGGAATCCAGCATCTCCCAGACACTTAACTATAGTAAATCGGCATTTCTTCTCTGTAAATCTGGCTGCAAACCAGACTATTTACATTGGTCTCTAAAATTTCAAGGATTACCTGTTAAACTATCCCAATAAAAACTATATTTTTATTTATATAATTATTTTCACATTCTTGAGAAATATCAAATAAATACCTTTTTATTTTATTTGAAACTAAAATAGTTAAGCGGCATCACCCACATACCCATCTAAGTAAATAAATCAATCCAGATGAGTGTTATTCGTGCTGTCCACCTCTCAATTGTGCCTTTGTAAGTTACGTTGTTCATGCTCGTAAATGCGATTTAATGATGACCACGTCAACTTCTTTGTTATGGATGCACTATCCACCTTTTCGGGCATCACTATCGACCTTTTCCGGCATCTTTATCGCTTACAATAACAACATATTATTTTCAACGTATTTATTACCCTACGTGTTTAAAGTCCAGAGATGAT
This sequence comes from Pinus taeda, assembly GCA_000404065.3. Classification (NCBI taxonomy): domain Eukaryota; kingdom Viridiplantae; phylum Streptophyta; class Pinopsida; order Pinales; family Pinaceae; genus Pinus; species Pinus taeda. The sequence continues at coordinate 125,575 of APFE031603798.1, read as the reverse complement.
TTCCAATGGTTTTTGATAACCGCAAGGTATTTTTTATTGCCGCGTTGATAACGTCCAACTATGCTCAATAAATATTCGTTACATGGCCAAGTCTCTCTTTGTTGACTGTTGCCTTCCAACATCCATCAAACGTATTAAAGTTGAACATAAATATGGAATGGGGTTCTCTCTTTGTGGATTTCTGTCTTTCAACATCACCAAAAAGCAACGAAGAAAATGTATTGAAGTTGAATCTAAATATAGAGAGTGATGGTATTGGCGAACAGTAAATTATTAATATAGTAGGGTAATTAAATTGGCGGCAGCGGGGGCCGGCGCCGGTAATAGTAAATTATTAATATATTAGGGTAAATTGTTGGTGGTGGTGTTGGTGGTGAATATTTACTTAGACCAAATTTTGGTTTATACGATGACGATGATGATGATGGATGATGATGATGATGATGATGATGATGGTGGTGGTGGTGGTTAACCTTTAATTAAACCAAATTTTGGTTTATCAAAGAAACTAATTATGTAGTTTGATTTAAAGAGGCCTCACTATAATTTTGACATTTTTAAAGGCTATGAATGTTAGTATTGCAACAAAGATTATGAAACTGAGCTCTAATGTGGTAGTAAGCCCAACAGTCTTAGAGGAAGTGATTTTCATGCTCAATGTTCATATTCTCATGGGAGATCATGTCCATCCATGGTGTTTTAGGAACCTCACAACGACTCGTTGCACTATGGAGTTCATGAGATTTCGTTCTAATCTTGGCTATACTAATTTTCTTCTTTGAGTTAGTTGAATCATAGAGATGGTTTTGATCTTCTAGGGTGGAGTTGATGACCTCCTTATAATATCTTAATTTTCTTTTAGCTCGTAGATCTTTCTCACACCACATTTTTTTTTAACTTAGAAGTAACAATATTTTTAATGTTACTAATGTTTTGCAATGCAACATTCTCATCGATCTCCGAGTGGTTCAACTAGGCCCTCGTGTCTTAACCAACCTCGTTTGAGCCTTAAGTGGTTTTGGTTGGAATTTAAAGCTAGCTTCGGAAGTCTATGGTCTCCTATGTTATTGAATTTGTGCTTATACAACATAAACCTAGTCATAGCTAGTCTCTTGATAGGTGAAAGACCCACTTCTATAAGGAGAATAGGATAGGGTGTATTGCTTTTAATTTAGAGGTTATACATTATAAAATTCTTATGGATTTGATCAATCTTTCTCGAAGATTCGAGGATTCTTTAGAGATGCTGAAACCCCAAAACTCACATCCATATAAGATAACAGGAGTGAGTAAAGTTTCAAAGAGGAACTTCTTTCTTTCCCTCATATGAGGTTTACACTTTTACAATTATTTTCAACACCAAAATAAGCTTTTCAACCTCCATTAATCCTTTTCTCAATGTTATCGTTCGAGCTAAGATTGTGATGAATATAAATTCCTAGGCACTTGTAAGAAGACACTTCCTCCAAGTTACTATTGTCATACATAAAATTAGCTTAAGTGTCCTTCTTTGATTTGATAATCATAACTTTTGTTTTGTCAGTGTTAATAATCATACCCATGGTAGAGCAGAAATCCTTAAGGAGTTTATGTTGCTTATCAAGATAAAATGGGAAACTTCCGACAAGAACAATATCATCAGCATAGAGAAGAAGGATAATGACTATCCTAGCTAAGATGGTGTCAGCACAGCCTCCTTCCACTAAACAACCATCTAGCTTGTCGATGTAAATGCCAAATAGGGTAGGGGAGAGGGGGAAACCTTGTTTAACTTCGATATTACAATTAATACCTTTCGACCACCCCTCATTGCTCTTTAACTTGGCAATTACATTCTCGATAAGCTTATAGTGACAGCTCTCAAACCGAAAGGAACCTTTAGCTCTTATAATCTATTCCATATGTTGTTTCTAGGAACCGTAACAAAAGCCTTTCTAAAGCCCACAAAGCAAAAAAAGAGCTTGGGTTTATCATTGTGGCATTCCCAAAATGATCCTCAGCATAATGAGGTGGTTCATTGTTGATTGTTGCCTTCTAAAACTCGCTTGGCCTTTAGCCTGCTTGCCTTTGCTTTGAGGCCATATGCTCACTCCTCTTCCAAAATAATATGATATAACTTGGCTAAGAGAGGGCTCATCATAATTGTATGATAATTAGAGGGGTTATTTGTATGCCCACTTTTAAAAATAGGGATAATAAGGGTTTGAGTCCATGGTTTAGGGAACCCTTTCTTGACCGCTTGATTGAAAAGCTTGTGGATGTGAGGGATGAGGACATGACCTCCAATTTTTATGATTTTCGCATGGTAACCTTAAATTTCCTTAGCTTTCCCATTTGCGAGGCGTTTAACCCAAAAATAAATTTCTTCTAATGGGAAAACTTCTTTCCTTGTTAGCAGGGTTTCAAAGTTATCCATGACATTTGTAGATTCATAAAGCTCTTTAAGATAGGAATTCTAGTCGCGTAAAGCAATTTTATTATTTTCTTTAGTTTTCCTAGTTAGAATCTGCCTCCAGAATTTCTTAGGAGCTACTATAGAGAGGTGTAAGAGATTCTCTTATATTTTACAAATATACTCCATTTTTTTCCTTTTAGTTAGGGCTTTGTATATTTTTATCTTGCCAAATTGAAGACATTCATCAACAGCTTCCTTCATTTCTCTACTCACAGTTTTACAATCTTTGTCATACCATGGGTTGGTTTTTTTATTTCCTTTATTACTTGAAACTTCAATTGAGAACTTGTTAATATAATATGAGAGGATTGTAGTAAAATTATGATAGAGGTCTTCTAGGTTGTCTATACTAGAAAAAGGAAGCAAATTAGTCTTTAATTAATTTAGAAAGAGATCATTTTTAGTTCTATCAAAGATTGAGTTTTTTTGGCTATATGGATTAACTTTTATGGGATCTCTATAATGAAAAAATTGAGAGTTATAAGTAAAGGCCTATGATCAGAGTCAGGCTCATGGTAGTTTAAGACATAAAAATTTATTATTTCATTATATAAAGGGAGATCAGAAATAACATAGTCTACCGCACCGCGACCAAGCCCATGGATGCAGGTCATCTGGATAGAATTGGACCACTTCTTTATACCATTGCAAATTATGAGATCCTCAGCACTACAGAGCTTGACTTGCTCTGACCCAAACAAATTCTCCCCAAGGCCTTTAAAGCTCCTTTTGTATCGGCTAGCCAGAGTAAGGTCTTCGTCTAACATAAGAGGATTAGGATTGGAATGATTGCTTAGAAGAATACCTTGGTTGCTTGAAGTTCGAGCATTAAAGTCATCCATTAAAAGGATATTACCTTCATTCCTTAGGCTATAAATATCATTCTCTAAACCATTGTAAGGACTATTTTTATCTAGATTCTTTTTCTTATAGAAGTTAGAATTGACGGGGGAAATAACACATTTCTATGTAGGTCTTCTTATCATTAATTCCAGTAATCTCTATCTAGCTATATTGGTTATAAGGGTCATTTTTATAAATTCTAGCATGGGGGGAGATCTTCTTCTTAAAGTAACAAGCTATACCCCCAATGGCTCTACAGGAGGATTGGTTGTTCCAGGTAGACCATAGTGCAAAGCCATCTATGTTAGGGACCTTAAATTCTTCGTGCTCCCAAGTTTCAAGAAGCGATATAATATCAACATCATTCGAGATCCAACTTAGCTTGGGGCCTTTGTTGCATGGAAAGCCTCGACAATTCCTAAGAAGAATCTGGAGCATGTTGAATTGCTGCTTATTACTATCTTTTTGGTTTATATCTCGAATAAGGACTTTTATATTTCTAATTATTGCCCATTTTCCTTCCTTTCTAGCTTCTTTTACCTTTTGAGCGTCCTTTTTAATTCTACTTGATCTTTTGGAATGATATCTTCATTTATAAATATTCTCATTCCTTTTAGACTTGAGTATTTACTAAGTATGTCATACTTATGGTCAGCAGAGCTCACCTTTATTTGGATCATCCTTCCTTTATTCTCGGTTAATTTCCCCAACCTTGTTGCTTCTTTGAGACACGTTGTTTGAATTTGTAATATATTATGTAATTCTATCTGAGCTATGGCTAAAATATCCTCGTCTACCTCCTCTTTCAAACAAAAGATTATAAAATTCAAGGCCCTTTTGTTATGCTCATGGTCTAATTCTATCAATTTTTTCATTTCATCTTTAATTTGTTTGATATCTAATTTACCTACCACACTATTTAGGGTGACGCGACTATTAACTTTCTCTTCTAATACTTTAAGCATGTCCTTCATTTTAAGACTCTCTAAAGTATCAGCATCTTCTTGCTGGGATGTTTTGTTTGTATCTTGGTTTTTTTTTCTATAAACTGCAAGCTAGTCTCCATTACCTCCATTTCATTCTCCAATAGTTCTATTTTATTTTCTATTTGTCTTTTGGATCTTGTCTTCAAGAGATGTCAATTTATTTTCCAACATGGCTTCTACCTCTCTTTGTAGCTTGAATTCTCTTTCTTCTCTACGTTTCTCTAAAGACTCTATATACTCATAAAGGCTCTGTAGAGTAACTATGCTAGGTCTACCTTTGGTAATATTTGGTAGCTATGGTGAATTATTCATAATTTAAAATATATTAGAAGATATGTATTATAAAAACATAAGGAATGTGCACACATGATATCAACAAACCAGACCAAAGATTGCACGTGCCCTGGATTGGATCGAACCACATACCGGATTCAAATATTGTTATCACATAACCATATATTATCATCTCATAGAGAGCCATGTTCCAATATTATCAAAGAGGTATTTAGGAATTCACCCTCATCGCAGATCCACAAAGACCAAATGTTCTTCCAGGCCAAGATTGTGGTGAATCCCTATGAAAATTGCAAAGTCAATAAATCCGTCCATACAATAAATAGTAGGAAAAATTGATCTCGTAAAATCGGCTACCGCTTCAATATTATCTCCAAGAGGAGGAATAATTGGAGCACAACAAATAACCACCGAATATTTAGAAGCGGTCTTTCTAAGCTTCCTCCTTAGCTCCTCTCTACATGGCGAATCAACCACATGGCACAAAATCCTCTCCGAATGGAAAAAAAGGGGCCAGATCTCACGATGCGTGAGAAGCCACAATCCACTTGAGATTCGAAGGAGAGACAGAGAATATTTGGAGACCGTAAGTGAACAACACATATTAATAATTAATATAATAATTAATATAATAAATTTTAGGGATTAGTAAGTAAAGGATCATTAATATTATAAATCAAATAGACTGATAAATTTAAACAATTAGTATTATAAATTGAAGGGAACTAAATGAAATTCAAAGGATTATTAAATCTAAGGGATTAATATCATAAACCCACAAATCAATAAACACACGCGATTATTAACATTATTAATCCAAGGGATTAATATTACAAACCCTTGGGATTAATAAACTAACTCGATAAATATTTTAAATCTAAAGAATTTATAAACCCAAGTGATTAATATTAAAAACTTTAAGAATTTATTTTAAAAACCCACAAGATTAATATTGTACACCGTTTAGATTTATACTATTAGTCCCTTGTGATACTAACATAGTTGAAGATGAAAAACACTTTCTCTTGGATTTTCGAGCCCTTACTCACATATCTTATCATTTTACAAACATATGTGACACTACCAACATTCTTGACTTGTTAACTAAACAAAACTACAATGATATCGAAATGCTTCTCTCCCTTTTTTTGGTCATAGAAATCAGGTATTAAAGAGCAATAGTTAATCACTTTCTTTCTTACAATCCAATAGACTATATTGGTCATTATGGAAATTAACCAACATCATCAATATTATAAACCCTATGTATTAGTAAAGGGAAGGCATTAATAAACTAGAGGGATAGATGTTATAGTCCCAAGGTATTAATATTAAAAACCGAAGTGATTAATATTGTAAACCTTGGGATTAATATTATAAATCCAAGGGATTCATATTTTAAACACAAAGGATTAATAAATGTAAGGGATTAATATTATAAATGCAAGGGATTAAGGTTATAAACACAAGGAACTAATCAATCCAATGGGATTATCAATATTATAAACCTAAGGGATTAATAAACCCAAACTATTGATATTTTAAACCTAAGATATTATTAATATTATAATATTATAAACCCAACACATTAATAAATGCAATGGATTCATATTTTAAACCTACGGGATTAATAACTCGAGGAAATTATTATTAATAAACCCAACAGATTAATATTTCAAATCTAAGGGTTTAATAAACCCAATTGATTATCAATATTAAACACAAAAAGGATTAATAAATGCATGCAATTGATATGTCTTTTTTATGACAAGAAAAGATGAATGGAGAGACATAACCGATAGGTGCCACAAAAAGAGGTAGAAGAGAGACTACATGCACCAAGACAACGAAGCGGAATAGCCTACACAAAGAATGAAAGTATGGTGCCATTGTAACAGCTAACAGAGGAAAAAAGAAGAAAAAAAGGAGCTAAATAAACCGTTTGATGGTGAGCATACAATTGTCACCGTTGTAACATCTCACCTTGAGAGAAACAAAAGACAAAACATACCATGCAGAAAAATAGTCTTGTTCATGCTAAGTTGGTGCCTCATGAGATTGAGGGAGAATGGATTGATTGCTTCTATGCACATTCTTCGTTAATTGGATGAACACCATCAGCATTTCTTGGGCCTCAAGGGCCTTCCTAGGGTGTTTCTTCCATGATGAAATGACCAAATGGGGGAATCTGAAATTATACAAGTATATTAATATTATATTACTTTTAATAAACATTTTTAAATGGTCATTATCACCGTGTAAGGATCAAATTTTTCGATGACATGTATATATTTCATTATTAAATAATACAAATGCAACCTTTCTATCTATGAAGACACTGAAATGTGGTCTCTTTCCATTTTTGCATTCACAATACAAATATAACATAACCACCTATTGAATTAAAACATGAATTTAATGTCAATGAAACTTAAGGTTGTAACATGGAAGAATAATTAGAATCCAATTAATAACATTGGAAGTTAGTAACAACACAATCACCAAAATATCTAGATGAGATTCATATTTCATTTTTGACATACTCGTAGGGAAAACAATCAATAGTATAAACATCAAAATCAAAATCAGAAATTTATTTCAAAAAATCTTTATGTATTAACATTATAAAATTGAATTTCCAAACTAAATTTTAAATACCATATTACATGTTAAACACTAAACAACATATTCCAAAATGCAACCAGTTTGGTGACAAAAAATTACAACAATTGACCTCAACGTTGTAATGATCATAGCCTCTTTTCCTTTCCAACCAATCTCTTCTTAATTAAATACCATTTCAATGGATAAATAATTATTCATGCTCTTTGTTTTCTTGTGACAATTTTATAGGGGAAAATAAAATGTATGATAGTTGAATGTAAACTCAACATCTACAACAACAACAAGATTTAATGTAGAACTATATATTTGCTTTTATCAACATTTTTGGAGGAATTAATATTAATATACGATATTGTTCGCTACAAATTTGAGTCACCTATATTTCCATTTTGGAGTTCTATGCCAAGGATGAATGAATTAGAACATGAGGCCTAGTGACCACAAAAATAAGCCTAACAATATTTGAGATAATGATAGATGTCTCCATGCGCAAAATTTTAATAAACAATTATTAGCATAGTAGCAGACTAAGATCACACTTAGATGTTCCTACACTCTACACTAAAACACAATGTAGTATGTCTGTAGGACTCCACATCTTTTGGTTCCATTGTGGAGGATAAATTTGAAAAAATTCCCTAGGAGAGTTGACATTGTCTCATATTTTGTGGGTGGACAATATCTAAAACTATTCACTATGCTTTCCACTTAGTAACTCCATCGTTCCTAATTTTCACTATTCCTCATCGTATTATATTCATCATAGTGAGCACACTATATAATGACAACTAACTGTGAACATAGTTGACTCATTGTATATATTCATTACAATTTCATTTTCTTGTTCAGAAACATATTCCACAATCTCAACATTCACATTTTCTCTTCTTCAAAGAGGCACACTCGAAGAAACGCAAATTATTTCCTCACACCCCTTATCTTGGATCATGGAGGCCTAATATACATGTACAAACAACATATTCAAACACAAACTGAACCTTCAAAAAGAGAAATGACTGATGCATCACCTCAACCTTATTCGACCTTATTTTCTAAACTAAACCATATAGAGGTAGATCATATTTGTATGACCCCTTCACAACCAATACTCGAATATTCTATGTTGGTTAGTCCTCTATGATAAGCCTTGGTATTTTTAAAAGAATGTTGGAACTCCCAAGGATGTCAACTTTACTTATCAACCCGGGGTTCGTACAAACTTAAGAGGTATCAACACTATATGTGCAACATAGAATGTGTCCTTCCTTTGTTGTGCTAAGAGAAAATAAATGTTGCCTATTTCTTGGAGTGAAAGACTAAATTTAAAATGCTTGTAATGTAGCATGAAATTCTCTATGTACTTATTAACACAATTTTCTTGTAAAAGAACCCTATTTTAACCCTATTTGTCACATGTGATGTTTCAACTAATCTAAGAATGAAATATGATCTAGAGAGTACTAACTACTGTGTGCATGTGTATATATAAAAGAACTCATTTTTAAATATTTTTTCTTTATCAATGCAAATATTAATCTTTCCTTGTTCTTTGACAGGGGAGAAAGGTATGGAGGAAGAGGGTTAAAATGGTCCTGATGGCATGGAGGTCAAGTATAGGCTTAATCCCAGCTTCAATGATGATTTTTCTCAATTTGGGCTCAAAACATGCTACTAGAGGTTTTCCTTTAGGATGTACTAGTTCTCCTATAGAATCTCCTAGTTCTCCTACAACATCCCTTGATTTACTACTGGATGTTACAGATTTACTATACGAAATTATAATTCATTGAATAACCAATAAAATCAAATCCAACTTGGATGGGACAAAATTTTTTATTGGCTAGCATGTCTTAGGATTCCAAGTGGAATCACTCAAAAATACCTATATTAACCCATGCTAAAAAATAACGCAAAATTACTCGTCGAAAATCTAGAGATTCGAGAACTAGTGATCTAGTAAATCTATAAAATGCTAACCTAATCATGTGAAAATGAAAGGGAGTAATTTTTTTTATAAACTAGAATATTTTTGTTATCTAATGCAATTGGAACCAACTTTATTGAATCTTTTTAGCATGCTCTAAAAAATAGCATAAATTTATTGTTCTCTATGACAAAGGAGTTCTAGAAATCTAGATCTTGGAATAAGAAAGCCAATCCAAGTAGCTCAACGATTACTATGACCTTCCAAATATTTTCCAAGGATGAAATGATGCTTGTGATCCTGTGAAACAACTTACATAAACCATTTAAATCAATCCTATAACAAGAACTCTTTAATACTAAATGTAGAAATAGAAAGAAATAAAAGCAAGAAATGCATGTGAATAAGAAGTGACAAGAATAAAGGGAAATTATACAAAAGGGATCTGAGGCCCTTGGGATGGCTAAGCCCAAGAAAAATCAGAGACCTATGCAGCATAACAAGATTTAGAATCTAAACATGACACTAATATTCATTATTTTCATCAATACAATTACATCCCTACAAGAAAATATCATGGAGCTGCAAAAATACGAGTTCTCTCCATAAGAACACTAATGAAAATATCCCCCGAGAGGAAAATTCGACTTGGTTCTTATAAAAAATGATTAGGAATCATTCCCCATGAATGGAGGAAACTTTCCCCATCAAAATCCCTTGATTAGTGGATCTAGCTCCCAATACTAGGAATCTGCATTAAATGGCACAAAACACATTCATAGATTTGCTCAATCATTGGAGTTCCGCAATCTGTGCCATAATTCCATAATATATTGTTGATTTATTATTTAATATTGACAATCCTCTAGTAGGGAGAAAGTCCCTAAATTATCTCCTCCTCCAAATCTTCATAATCCTCCAAATATTCTCATAATATTCCACAAAAATAAATAATAATAGGCACAAATATGGAATTATTCATAAACCTTCCTAATGAATATATTAAAGTTAAAAATACATTATCTAATGTAAAATTAGAGGTTTAATGTGTTGAAGGATGGTCATATGTCTTAATTTGTGTTTAATTTAGAGGAATGGGCCTTAATTTATGTCATACTTAGAGGCCCATCATACACGCCTACTAAAAGTGTTGCTCATCCTCTCATAAATTTAGTGATCTCATTGTGCCTCATTCATGGCCTTCCTAGCCTCTCCCTTGTGCATTAAAAATATTGGTTGTAAGTTCTGCAAGGACGAGCCCAAAAATCTATTTGTGCATAGAAAAATCATTGTTTCTTGAGACCATTAGCTCTCCTCCTTCCCCTTACTCAAGATGGTTCTCGAATATTTCTTAGTTTGGAAAGGTCTTCCACATCCTTATAAACCTTGTGCTACCTTGTTACACCATTTGGACACCTCTGAAACCTTCAAAATGTCTTTAGATGAGAACTAGGACATCCTGTAGTAATTCCCATCAAAACTACAGGAAACCTACAGGAAACCCTTTTTATGCATAAATGATAGTCTAAGCCTAGGATAGACCCTCAAATTGACTCCCATGCCTTTCTTTCATTTCTATAACATCTTTTACGCCTTTGACAAAATCTAGAAAGAGATTAGAGACCTCTTGGAAAGTCTCTTTTCATCATTGCAGTTTGAGTTCTGTTTTGATGGTGGATGCCTCATTTCCTTTTGCTACCATCTTCTTATATTTTGTGGCCTAGATGGTTTCCTAATAGCCTTGGGATTCTTTTTTTTAATTAGGTCGCTCTTAGGCACTATCATTTTGGGTTTTAGCATAATTTTTTTCTTTCTTGCCTCTTGTAGCAGCATTATGCCTTCCTGTAGTAGTCATTCCTTCTTCCTTTAGAGTCTTCTAACTGTATGGTAGTGATGAGAAATGATGTAGGTTTTTGAAAATGGAGAGGATGCTATGTTTTCCTTTTCAAGAAATTTTCAAGGTGAGATAGGGTTTGTTCTTGAAATTATGAAATGGGATAGATGAATGACAGATAGATAGTGAATATGAAGTGGATGGAGGTCTTGGAGTGTTTTGGTGGCTTGGCCTTCACAAAAATTTCTTATTTTAACTTCTATCTTCATTCCTTGAAATCATCACCCTTCATAATTTGACTTTTCAACATTGCATGAGTGAAGGAGTGAGCTGCAATTAACTAGTTGAAGGTGAGTGAAATTGCTAACCCATCCTTAGCTTATAAAATATCATCTCTCATGCAATGACAACAAATTTCCAACTATAATATGCTCAAGGGAAGAGGTCAATAATATTGCATACTTATACCTAACTAATGGTTGTTGGAAATACATGAATGTTGCTCCTGAGTTCATGTTGTTGTGCTTTTCATGACTTAGGTACATCTTCTTGACTGCATTTTTCTTATTTTACTGATGGGTTGTCTTCTTGTTGATGTGAAAGTGATGGATTCCTCTGTTGTTGTTGAGCTCTAGAGGAGTTTCTTCATCCTGGGGTCCTTCTTTTGAAGATGGCTGCAAACTGTGTTGTTTTCTTTGTGGGATAACCTATTGCAACATTTCCTACTATATACCTACAAAATGTCTTGTAGCTTCCTCTCCCCTAAACTTTGATACTTTTTCTCAACTTTGAAGCATAAGGGAGGTTGAAATTAGTGGAGAAGGGTGATAGGGAATTGTAGGTGAGAGATGTTGTCTCTGGGTATTGTTCCTATTTCCCTCTTCTCTCTCTATATTCTGTTTGTTTTCTGTTTTTATTTTTCTTTTTGTAATTTGTAATTTTTGAATTGATTTCTTTGATGGATGTAGGGGTGACATGGTGATGAAAGGAATGGCTATGATGTGATGGTGTAAATGGTTTTTTCATCGAGACACAAGCTTGTGTGATCCCCTTTCTCTTAGACTACCTTTCTTGAGATTTTCAAGGTCACTGTAATTCCTACTGGAAACTCCTATAGGTTTATAGGGAATCTTATAGAATTATAGGGAATCTTGTAGAAAACAGATAGTTTGTGTAAGATGAGATAAACGGGTTTATAAGTGGAAGAATAGGTGAGTACTGGAAGATATGATATGGGTGGATTGAAGCATGGCTCTTCTAGGTCCTTGTGTCCCTCTCATGTTGTTCTTATCCTCCTCTTGCTAACCTGCAAAACCAATTTCTGTTTTTTTTTCGTTTATTTTTTTCCTCCTTTTTTTTTTAAAACAACTAGTGTGCCCCCAAGGAGGTTTTCATCCTAGTTTCTTTTCATGGGCACTTCAAAAGAGGTTTTCAACCAATGTTTTTTTTTTTTTTTTAGTCATGTAAGACAAAGTGGAATTTGAAGATCGATTTTGGTTAGATGGAGTGAATGAGTGATGAAAGTGGGTTTTGGGGACCGATCTCAACCTTCCCTAAACAATACCTGACCTTTTGACTCACTTCTCCATTCATATTTCCTCTTGTAGCTTCTTCTCGATCTTCTTGTAGATTTTTATAACTTCTTGTAGTACTACAGGAAACTCCTGTAGTAATTCAACACAACCTCTTGTAGCTAACTTATTTTTTCAATATCTCATAAATGGTAGAATGGATTGACCTAAACCTTTACGAGCATGTTACCATCATGATTATGCACATCCATATAAAAAAACAAATTGGTCAATGGATGCATGGATCTCGAGAAAAACAAAAAATGGCTGAAGGTGATGGAGCCTAATTTCTTGGAAGCTTGCATTGGAGTTTCCTGAAACTAATTGGGCATGTTACCATCATCCATATGCATCTCTCCATGAAATATATTTTTAAATGGATGCATGGATATCAAGAAAAATAAAAAATGGTTGTAGGTGATGGAGGCTGATTTCTTAGAAAAAGTGTATTGGAATTTGTTAAAATTTCTTGAGCATGTTACCATCATCCACATACATTCTGCTCTATGTATTTTTGCTTCCTATAGTTTTTTAGCACAAAAAGCAAAATAAATGGGAAAATATTGAGAATGATGGGTGAATGGTGGAAATAGATGAGGGTGATGGATTGAAAGCACCTCGGCCTTGTTGGAGAATTTGAGAAAAGGAGGAGAAAGTCAAAATTTCACTTCTTTTGACTAGGTTTGACCTATTTTTCTTTCTTTGGTGGAAACTTTTTTTTGTTATTTGTAGATGTTGGAGAGCACCTAGATTCATCAAAGAGATACATGGAGCAAGGATTTTTTTATTTTTTCCTTTTTTTCTTTTTTATGGACCTACTAGCTGCCTTAAGGAGGTTTTCAACTAATAGGTCTGCCTAGGAGCCTCAAATGAGGTTTTCACCTAGGATATTTTGTTTTTTTCTCTTTTTTTTTCTTTCTTCCCAACTCATTGACTGCCCTACAGAGGTTTTCAATCAATGAGACAATCTGAGGAGCCCCAAAGGAGATTTTCACATGATATTTTTATTTATTTCTCGTATTTTTCATTTTTTCTTGTACCCTGCCTTGCTTGAAAAAACAAAATCACTTTCAAGTATAAGAATACTTCCAATGGAGCTATGTTCACATCAAGATGACAAAACGAATGATGTGGATGCTTGAAATGTATGCTTTGACATGTACCAGGATTTTAGAGTCAAAATGAGTTGACTTTGAAATGATCAAGCATAGTTGAAGAAGAGAGTGACCCTGCATCTTATTTATTTTCTAGAACCAAACCTAAATATAACTTTGATGTCCTTGGTTTTATTACTTATATGGATCATTCTTCATGTGTTCTTCTACCATGACCTTAAAATATTCCTCTCTTTGCTGGTTGTTCTCTTGAATACATGGAGGATTTGATGGTAACCACGAGGGAGCTCTCTCGATCTCTGATTTTGATGTCTGCACTTCATCAATTTTAGCCCATGATTTTGTGGTCTTCACATTTCAACCTTCTTCTTCTAAATGTGGTCCTTCAATGATATCAATATAATATCTTTTTTGCAATACTCTTCCTGAGCTACAGTGAATACCATTGATCTCAAGAGGATATGTTTGAAAGTGTTGTACCTCACATTTTAAGTGGTCTAAGCTACTTCAATGTGTGGGTTTGGAAATGGTGGTACATGTAGTTTACTGGGAGTGTATATTTGAGATTTATGTGGTTGGGGTTGTGGTTGGGGTCGAGATGAATGGTAGGTATAACATGGAGTTGGGTATCGAGGATATTGAGGAAAATACTGAGGATATTATGGATGGCTCCCATAAGGTCCTTGCCAACCTTGTTTCCAAGATTGGTTTTGGGGTTGATATGGCCAATTTTGCCAAGCAAAGGGTGTGTTCCAATTACTTTAAGGGGGATATACATAATCTTGAAATTGTGAATTAGGATCTTACATCATACTATGTTGACTAGGCTACTATGTCCTCTTGGAGCTACATAACATAGTTGCATTAGCAATTGACTTTATTTTTTCCTCTTGGTGAGCTTCCTTCAACCTTGGTAATGAGGAGCAATATTTAACATCATGTGATTCTACATGGATAACATGCATATCATCATCTTATTTTTTCTGATCTTCTACTCTTAACATTTCTACTTGTTCACTTAGATTACTAGAAATTTATGTTTTAAAGTTATCAAGCAAATTTCGAGGTTTAGCTTGACTTACTGATCTTGATACTGATTTACCTAGTCTTTCCCTTCGTCATGATATGTGTTTGCATGTTTCACAAATTTCTTCAAATGATAATTGGTATACATCACCTCTACTCATGATATCAAGGAGATTAATCCATTCATCCCTAATTGTTCTAAGTAACAGGGTTCTTAGTGTGTCAAATCTCAAATGATGTATTTTTTCCCTCTTAACATTATACATGAACCTTTCTATTAGATCCTCTAGACTCTCATATTCTTTTTCATTCATTCTAAAAATTTATTCTTTCCAAATGATTGCAAATGTTAATCTTTCCTTGCTTTTTGGTAGGTGAGAAAGGTATGGAGGAAAAGGGTTAAAATGGTCTTGATGGCATGTATGTCAAGTAGAGGCCTGATCCCAGCTTCAACGATGATGTTTCTCAATTCGGGCTCAAAATAGACCACTACAGGTTTTCCTACAGGTTGTACTAGTTCTCTTATAGGATCTCCTAGTTTCCCTACAAGATCCGTTGATTTACTACAAGATGTTACATATTTACTATACAAAATTATAATTCATCGAATTACCAAGAAAATCATATCCAAATTGGGTTGGACAATTTTTTTGATTGAATAGGCTTTCTTAGGTCTCCATTCCAAGCGGAATTGCTCAAAAATACCTCTATTAAACGATGCTAAAAAATAGCACAAAATTACTAGTTGAAAATCTAGAAATTCGAGAACTAGTGAGCTAGTAAATCTATAAAATGCCTAACTTAATCAAGTGCAAATGTAGTGGGGTAGTTTATTTTATGAACTAGATTTTTTTTTTAATCTAATACAAGTGGAACAAACTTGATTGATGCTCATTAGAATACTCAAAAAATAGCAGAAACGTATTGTTATTTTCCACAAAGGAGTTTCAAAAATCTAGATTTGGGAATAAGAAAGGTAATCCAAGTAGCTCAATGATTACTATGACCTTCCGAAGCTTTTCCAAGGATGAAATGATGCTTATGATCTAAAAAATAACTTACATCAACCATTTAATCCAATCATATAATAAGAAATCATTAACACTAAATGCATAAATAGAAATAAATAATAACAAGAGATGCTTGTCAGTAAGAAGTGACAAGAGGAAAAGGAAATGATACACAAGGGATCTGAGACTCCTGGGATGACCAAGTGCAAGGAAACTCAGATACTTGCGGAGGAGAACAATATTCAGAAGCTAAATATGACATCAATCTTTATTCTTTTCATTAATACAATTACATCCGTGTAAGAAAATAGAATGGAGCTACAAAAATAGAAGTTCTCTCCACAAGAATACTAATGAAAATCTCCCCCAAGAGGAAAATTTGACATGGTACTTATACACAATGATTACGAATCATTATCCATCAATGGAGGAATCTTTCCCCACCAAAAATCCCCTGATTAGTGGATCTGGTTCCCAATACTAGGAATTTGCATTAAATGGAAGGG
The DNA here is from genome assembly GCA_000404065.3 of Pinus taeda. Classification (NCBI taxonomy): domain Eukaryota; kingdom Viridiplantae; phylum Streptophyta; class Pinopsida; order Pinales; family Pinaceae; genus Pinus; species Pinus taeda. Next base: position 109,386 of record APFE031603798.1, on the reverse strand, counting down.
AACACACTCCTAGATTTTCTCAATCATTGGAGTTCCACAACCTGTGCCATAATTAAATAATATATTTTTGACTGATTATTTAATTATGATACTCCTCTAGTAGGGAGCAAGTCCCTAAATTATCTCCTCTTTCAAATCTTCATAATCTACCCAATATTCTCATAATATTCCACAAAAATAAATAATATTAGGCACAAATATGTAATTATTCATAAACCTCCCTAATGAATATATTAAAGATAAAAATACCTTATCTAATGCAAAAAGAGTGGTTTAATTTGCTGAAGAATGGTCATAGGCCTTAATTTATGTTTATTTTAGAGGCTTGGGCCTTAATTTATGTCTAATTTAGAGGCCCATCACTCTACACAAGGAGGAGACATTACCCCATTCCAAGGTTTGCAAAAATATGCAAACTTGAGAGAAAACTAGAACTCCCATATCATATGTTTCTTGGGACGTAATTTTACAATATAACATGGCTCAATGAGGGCAACTTAGTAACCAACATAATCAACACAACCAACCATTGGCCTAGGTAGTAATCTAATATGGTCAATTGGCTTTTACTTGAGTATTACATTATATGTTGAAGAACTACTTGAAGTTGTTACCCAAATTAACTGCCAAGAAGAAAGGAACCATTGAGAACATATCAATGTCTTTCAGTATTTTACTACCTATTCCATGCTCAAGGATGATGATGTATTTTTGAGGCTGTTTGTGAAAAATGTAGAAGGGGATGTATGAAAATGTCTATGCACCCATCCTAATAACTCACTACAGTCGTAGGATCATTTGGAGAGAACATTTCTTTCCTAGTGCGCCAATAGGAGATATTTTAAATATTATCTCACTGAGTTCTCTATTGTGAACAAGAATTCCTTTGAGAATGTAGAGGAATTCATCAAACAATTCAATAAATTCTGCAATGAGATTGTAAATGAGATAAAACCTACCCCCATTACTTTCATGGTGAGCTACATGACTACTTTCTAACCTAAATTTTTCTTTATGCTAAGGGAAAGGAGACCAAGAAACTTAGCAAACGTGAAATTAGACATAGTAGAGATAGGGGGAAACTTAACTGCTACATGAAAACTAAAAAGAATAAAGGTTGGAAATGAGGATTACGATGTTGAGAAAGAAAAATGAGGAAATGGGGATAAAGGTAAAAATAAGATAAAAAATGGACCAAACCATCCCACTTACAACAAAGATTCAATGATTTGAAGAAAATATTAAGGAAACATATAGACTACTCTGAAACTTATCAAGCAAGATACAAAATCTTAAACTAGAGGGTCAAAACCAACCACCTAGGAATCTCGCTTTCATCTATAGGCCATTCAACCCAAAATATATGAGTATGGAGAGAAGGCTATAAGAACAACCGATTCAGTCTCTCATCAGAAGATATTTGAACCTTTAAACATGTGAGGTCCTTGATGGGTATGTTCAATATGATGACATAAACTAGGTGGGGACCAAAATCCAATTTATATCACAAATGTTGATTATGTGGATTCCCTTGCTTCAGAAGAAAACTATGAGGCATACACAAATATGAGATTCCACCATCCCAATATCAAAAAATAGGTTACTTAGTAAGGATGAACTCAAAATAAATTATGATTTATGACTTAAACCAGAGCAGTTAATCATTGTAGGCCACTAGACGCAATCTTCAGTTGTTGTTCCTTATCTGAAACTAGTCCTCAATGCAAACCCATCACCTATTAAAAGTTTAAATAAAACACATTACCTTCATAGAAAAAGGGAAAGAACATCCCAAATCTAGTATCAAACACAAGTTAGGAAGCTAACAAACCGTAAGACCCAATTCCTTCCCAACAATTAACTCAACTAGTCAAGGAGACTAAAGGAAACATAGCCCTACTATTTAACCTTGAAAAAGAGTTGATCAAGATAAATGTTCTTATTCCTTTGCTAGGACTAGTCCAAAAGCCAACATATCAACACAACATAAAAACACTCGTAAACCCCTCCAAACAAATTTCCCTTAATGACACTTTAAACATCCAAGAAGACTGCCCTCATGTGGAGTGTGGACTGCACATAGAAGAGTAGGATGATGATAGTCCTCCTTTTTACATTACCTTGAATTTTCATACCAAATTAGTTCATAATTATATGTTGTATTGAAGATCATCCAACAATATCATGTCCCAGCTAGTTATGATGGAACTGGCCTAGATGTCACCAAACCATATCACAAATTTTACTCTTTTGACTCTAGGAGATAATATTCTTTGGCCTCATCAAATATTTGGTGGTCTCCATTTCTCAAATATTGAATAAAATAATGGTTATGGATACAGTGGTAGCCATATTATTGCATCTTATGGCACATTTCTTTCTATATCTTGGGCTAGGAAATTAGGTAGTACACTATAGATGGACTTAACATATGCGACCATACCCATTTTCAGAGGTTAAGAAAGAATATTGTAAAAATGGGATATTCTTTTACATCATAAATGGTTTCAACAAATCCAAAAGCTTATTTGTTTATGCTATAGAAGAGTCGATGGGCTATTATATCATATCCATCAACCTCGAGGCCATGATAGAAATTGGTTCACCCCTTATTGAAATACAAAAACCACACAAGTTTTATTTAGTATGGAAACTATTATTTGATAAAGCATATTCTATGAAAGGAGCAAGAGAAAGTGTGATCCTAATACAACCCACAATGTTAGAACATATCTTTATCATTCAAATTGGAATTTTATGTCACTAACAATGTAGCTAATTATGAGGCATTGATCCTAGGTTTAGAAGAAACCAAGAAAATGGGTGCGAGGAATATTTTGGCTTTTCAAGATTTCAAGTTAAGAGTTTTTCAAGTAAGAAACATTTATACTACCAAGCATCCTCAAACGAGATCATATCGCAATGCTATTTGGGATATTGTTGAAAATTAATTTGGTGCTTTTAACATTACAACTCTTCTTAGGGAAGACAACTAACATGCATATACGCTAGCAATAGAAACTAGTAATTTATAGCCTCCTCCTGGGCCGATGTTGAAATATGAAGTAGAGATGTGAGATAGGACATCAGTAAGGATAACATTAAGCATTGGACAATTGGTAAAAATATTTCTTGAACTAGTGGACAATTTTTCCACCATCAATATTCACTTTGAGGATCAAGTTCTTAAGAGATATTAGGAAGAAGAAGATTCACAAGAAGACAATCATGGAAAATTTTAGGGGTTAATTTTCGCTCAATGGGCTAATTTTCCATGATTTTTCCACAAAAAAGATTTGCGAATTTCCAATTTTTATAAAAGACGATTCACCCAAATTTTAGAATATAAAATTATTTTACCTTGAAAATCACCAACATTAGATAGAGACTATATATAAAATCATTATAATTTGAATAATTTTACAAATATATCAATAAACCTTTTATAGTTTGCATATTAGGGATTACTGAGATTCGCCAATGTTTTTAAACTATGTTCTTGAACCAAATTGGAGGTCACGAAGTGATCGAGCTAAAAAATAAGTTCATACTCAAAGGATTAGTTCCACTGGAACAAATATCTGATCATAATGGCATGCCCACCAAAGTTGATTTCTACCAGTGGACGAGAATGTTTAAGGGGACAATCTAGGCATAAAAACTAACCCACAAAAAGTAAATCTCGCTAAGTCTTTGCAATTCGCTTTCAAAAAGAAGTATGTCAATTTATTTAAGAAATTCAAGGATTCTTTCTCATGGACTTAGGAGGATTTAAAATCTTATAGTACTTCTATCCTTCAACATAGGATACCCTTGAAAGAACATGCTGAGCCTTTTGTGCACAAAATGACAATGTTTAACCCCATCTTGCAAGTGAAAATAGAGAAAGAGATGAGGAAGTTACTAGATGGGAAAATCATTAGACCATTGAGATACTCTCAATGGGTGGAAAATTTTGTATTGGTCAAAAAAAGGAATGACAATATTAAATTATTTATGGATTTTAGAAATCTAAATAGGTGTTGTGACGAGGACAACTATCCAATCGCTAAGATGGATCATCTCTTACAAAAGTTATAGGAGAAAATATAATATCCTTGATGGATGGATTTTTAGGCTATAACTAGATAAAAATGCGCCCGAATGACAAAGATAAGATGCCATCCACAACACCATGGGGCATGGTCATGTATGACAATATGCATTTTGGACTAGTTATTGCCAGACCAAACTCTGAAAGGGACATGGATATTTCATTTATTGGTGAGAGAGACAAGTTGACATTCATTTACCAGGATGACAAGAATATATTTTTAAAACCAGAAAAATAAAATTAGGATCATTTAATACAAACTTTTCTAAAGTGTAGAAAGTTTGGCATCTCATTGAATCCCAAGAATTCATTATTTGCGCTATAAGAAGGAAACTTGTTGGGACATATAGTCTCAAAAGAAGGAGTTAAGATTGACCCAAACTGAGTTGAATATATATTGAGAATTTATTTACTTCAAAATAAGAAGGATCACCAATGGTTCTTGGAAGATATCAACTTCCTACCTAGATTTGTAGCTAACTCTATAGAACTGCTAAAGCACATAACATACATGCTAGAAATAATAGTGATTTGAGATGTAATCTTGAAGCTCAAGTATTATTCAAAAATATAAAGAACCATATCATGGAAGCTCCAATCCTACTGAATCCATATTTTTTAAAGGATTTCCAGATCCTCTCTTTCACTTCATAACATATAATAGTTCTAGATGTGTTGCAGAAAAATGGAGGACATGAAAAGCCCATAAAAATTTTTAGTAGTACTTTGAGGGATGCAAAACTAAACTAATTATTTTGGAAAAATAGGTGTATTCCATGGTGAATCCATTCGAGGCTTTCTAAGAGAACGTACTTTGTTCCAAGGTGGTAGCATATGTGTCATTGGAAGGAGAGAAAGAAATTATTATGCAACCATACATTGATGGAAGTGATGGAAATGGATAACTAAGCTACAAGAATATGATATGGAAATCAAACCCTCAAAGATTGTCAAAGGTCAAGGCCTTGCCAAATTACTCACATATTCCAATCATGTCACGGTGAAAATGTGCACTATGAATATCTTTGTAACATCAATGGATAGGAGAATCCACAAGAATCACCTTATTTAGACGAAGAAAATCCATAAGAACACCTTCATCCTAGAAGAGAGAATCCATAGGAACCTCTCATTCTAGTAGGAAAGAATCCAGAAGAACCCTTCCTACCAAAAAAAAGAAATCCACAAGAACCATTCGTGAAGGGCCTTTAAAAGTTACAAAACTGATTATGGTGCAATGGTATCATATTTCTCTTGCATAACTTACAATGTCCGATTGAACTGCCTAAGACCATGTGTATGGCTTTTAAGTTAAAAGTAATAAAGTATTAAATTTGGATGAATTCTTATATTGGAATGATCATGTTTGTATCTTCCTTACTTACATCACTGAAAACTAAGTACAAGATATTATTTCATAGTTCCACTAAGTTATATGCAAAGGGAATCAAGCATGGAAGGTCATAGCCTATAAAACATTTACACCAAGGTACTATTGGCCTTCTCTGTTCAAGAATACAAATGTTGTTGTCAGGGCTTTCATAAAATGTCAAATTTTTGCTGGCAAACATAAACTCATATCTCTACCATTGAAGCTGATCAAAGTCGAACATCCATTAGAACAATGGGGATTATTTTTTATTCGAGAGATACATTCAAATTCGAGAGGTCAACACAAACACATTCTAATAACCACTATTTATTTCACTAATGGGTAAAGGTTGCTCTAACTTGCAGGGAAGGTTAGAAGTTCATGATCACTTTCCTAGAAGAACACATTCTTTATAGATTTGGATGTCTAAGAAGGTTGGTGATACACAATTCCTTGGATTTTAAATATTGGAAGATTATTCAGTTTTTTCAATATTATAGCATATATTAGGTGCACCCTATGACATATAATCCCTAATGTAATGGATCGGAAGAATTGTCATATAAAAAATTGATGAGGATAATCAAGAGAATATTGGATAAGAATGAGAATATTTGTGTTGCAATATTAAGTATGCACTTTGGGTGGATAGAATCAAGACCAAAAGAGCTATCGACACTTCCCCTTACCAACAAGTATATAGTACAAATGTTATCTTTCCTATGAATCTTACCTTAGTAGTGATGAAGTTACTATAGGAAGAGGAGCCATATACTATCCCAATGCAGAAGAGAATTTAGGAAAGACACGAATCTATGAGAAAAGTCGAGGCATACCAGCAGAGGATGAAAGTTCTCCTTGATAGGAAAACAAATAGAAATACTTGCAAGCTCGAGATTTAGTTTTGAAATAGGACTCAATCTAAGTGGATAAAAGAAAGCATGTAAACATTAACGACCTCTAGATTGGTACATTCCAAGTAAAATAAGTTTTGAATATTAATAATTACCAGTTGGACACCCTTGATGGAGATTTCCTTGGGAAGCTTGTTAATGGGAGGTTCCTAAAGAAATTATTAATCTCAACAATTTTCATTCATGCTAAAAAAGAAAAGAAAAAAAAAAGCTATTTCCCTAACTTTCTTTGAAATATTGCAATTTTCTATTTTCAATAACTGTATAAGATGAGACAAACAAATTTTGAATAAGGCTCCATAATGTAATGGAATAAGGCACTAGAGCTACAAGTTCTCAATAGACCATGAGGGCTTGTTGTTCCCCTTGGAGCTGATGTTGGTGTTAAGAATGTAAAATCCCTTTGCAAAAACTGGCTTGAAGGAACAAGGTTTAGATTTTTGGTCTAACCCAATTAAAAGAACAAAGAGAACCAAAATTAGCTAGTGAGGCATTGTTCTCAATCAGCAATAACACTATTTCACCATCATAAACCAACACTGACATGGCACACCACATCATGGATCATGGGAATTGGGGGCTAACGAAGCTTCTCACAACCGACATCACATGGTGAGATAACTCGGCCATCCAAATACCATGAAAACTATGCATCATGAAAGTGCACCGATGTTAATGCAAGAGAGATATGTGGAGGATGTTATGCATCAAATCATCATGTCCTCCACACCACTCCGAAAATTTCAAACATCAAACTCCAGACAGGAAAAAAGAGTGGCATGTGTCCTCCATGTAGGTTTACAATGCTTCTCTACACCCCGACACATTTTCTATGACTTATTGTTATGCTCTTAACCTGCAAGATGATACTAGAATACCAAATATCCGAAGAAATATACCCAGAATATAGAACAATGAGAAATAACAGCAAGTATTTTATTACTCAGAAAGCAATGTTCACTTTCCTCTTCGATGAGGCAGTCTCCAATAGAGCTGAGCTCAATTACAAAATAAGACACGATGATCCTCGAGGGGAGTCTCAATCCTTTATATAGGATTCATACATGTAATATCATGGGGAAATACCATGGTTCTTATTAATACCATCTATCTAATGTAATGGCCTGTTTGCAACTAACTGTGGTCCCTTCATTAAATGTGGGTTAACCACTTACAATTATTAATATGGGCTTTATTGAATCTTTACTTAATTATACTATGACTTGATCCTATTACATAAATAAGGGGGTTCGGGTTGGACCCTAACGTGTCCTCCCCCATAAGAATAGCCTTGTCCTCAAGGCTGAAGCTGTGGAAACTGCTGAAGGATAGTGGGTGGTTCCTAGGATGCATCTTTCGGAGAGGTGTCTTTCCACTTGACGAGGACTTCCATGATCATGTAGCCATGCAGGTGCCATTCTCATGTGTCAATAACATATTCAAGTTGGAGCCAGATTGACCCTTGTTCATCCAATTTAGGTAGATTGGTTTGAATTTTGCAATGGTTCCCAATCACTTTCTTAGGGCATGAGACATGGAAGACTAGATGGATTTTTACAGTGGGTGGCAAAGCTAGCTTGTAGCTGACTTATCCAATGTACTGAAGTACTTGATATGGTCCATAGAATTTTCGAGATAATTTCTGACAACCCTTGTCATTGAGTGATGTTTTCTTATATGGTTGCAACCTCAAAAATACCTGATCCCCTTCATGAAATTGGCATTCTAAGCGACGTTGATATACTTGTTCCTTCATGTGATTTTGGGCTTGATCTATATTCTCTCTAAGGTGGGCCAGCATGGAGTGCGGTTCTTTAGGAGTTGATCCACTACTTGTACCTCCGATCATCCCTTGATATAAGAAGTAGGGGAAGGACAGAGTTGACCATAAACTGCTTCATATGGCGTCATTTTGGTGGTGGCATGATAGTTGGTGTTATACCACCATTCAGCTAGAGGTAACCACTGTACCTAGAGATGTTGCTTTTCTGAAGTCAAACATCTAAGGTAGGTCTCTAGAAATTTCTTGACTACTTCAGTTTGACCATTAGTTTGTGGATGATAGGAAGTACTGAGTTGTAGTTGGGTACCTTGTAGCCGGAAGAGTTCCTGCCAAAAGTTACTGGTAAAGATCGGGTCACGATCAAACACAATGGAAGAGGGCATGCCATGCAATTTGAATATCTAATCCATGAAATATTAAGCGACCAAAGTCGGTGTAAAAGGGTGGGTTAGGGTGAAAAAATGAGCATACTTAGAAATTCCATCCACAACCACCATGATGACTGACTTGTTTACTAACTTTGGAAGACCAATAATGAAATCCATAAAAACCTATGTCCAGATTGAGGTTGGCATGGGCAATGGCTATAATGTGCCTGCGGATTTGACTGCTTCTCCTTTGTGGCACTAACAGACGTCGCATTCAGCTACAAAAGTAAGAATGTCCTTTTTAATACCTATCGAAAAACATGATCTTCGAGTGTGAGCATATTTCTTCTAAAAGCCTAAATGTCCTGCAGTGGGAGATGAGTAAAACTCTGCCAAAATGCAGCTTTTGAGGGTGGATGTTGGTGATATTGCGACTCTGTCCTTCTAGCGAAGAATCTCATCCTGCCATGAGTAGCCCACTGTGGAATTTGGATCCGTTTGCAACTAATTAATGAGTTGGGAGAGCCAGGGATGTGAAAACTATTCCTTGTGATCTTCCTCAATCCATTCTAGAATGGGAAGGGAAATTGTGAGAAGGGTACTTTCCTCCTCAAATTGGTGGGATAACACCTTTGCTACAATATTTTCGCTCCCTTTCTTGTAAATTATCTCATAATCATATCCCAGCATTTTGGCGAGCCATTTATTTTGTTGTGGTGGGGATAGGTGTTGCTCCAAAAAATATTTAAGGTTTTGATGGTTTGTGCAGATTTGGAAATGTCACCCCAATAAGTATGGTCGTCAGGTATCTACTGCATGTAAGACGGCCATCATCTCCTTCTAATAGGTAGATTGTCTCAGATTCTTCCCACTTAGTTGTTGGGTCATGAAGGCCAAGGGTCAATATTCATGGATTAAGGCCGCCCCAATACCTTTAGTAGAAGCATCACATTCAATCACAAAAGATTTGGTGAAGTCAGGTAGTGCTAAGATTAGAGTGGAACACATGGCATGTTTGAGAGCTATAAAGGCTTATTGTGCTTCATCATTCTAGAGGAATGAATTTTTCTTAAGGAGTTGAGTGAGGGGCCTAGCAATGTGACCATAAATATGGGTAAATTTGCGATAGTATCCTTTGAGACCCAAAAATCCTCTCAAGCTCTTCAAGGTCTTTGGTTGAGGGCAATCCTGCATTGCCTGGATCGTTTTGGGGTCCACCCTTACATCTTCATGCCCCATAATGTGGCCCAAATACTCAACTTCTTCCATGCCAAAAGATCACTTGGACATCTTGACAAATAATTTATGCTTCTGGAGTAGTTGCAAGAGTAGATCTACATGCTAAAGATGTGTGGCCCAGGTGCGACTATAGATGAGGATGTCATCAAAGAAAAAAATGACAAATTTTCTGAGATATGGTTTGAGTAGGTGGTTCATAAGGCTCTGAAAAGTGGATGGGCATTACAAAGACCAAATGGCATGACCAGGAACACATAATGGTCTTCATGAGTTTGGAAAGCAGTATTTGGAATGTCTACTTCCTTCATGCGAATTTGGTGGTAGCCTGAGCGAAGGTCGAGCTTAGTAAATAATTGAGCCCCATTTAGTTCATCCAGCAAATCATCGACAACCAGGATGGGAAATTTATCTTTGACTATCAGCTTATTGAGGCCCCTGATGTCTGGACACATACGCCATTCCCCATATTTCTTGAGCACCATGACCACCGACGAGGAATAAGGACTAATGCTGGGACGAATGATGCCTGCTTCCAAGAGTACCTTGATTATTTTTTCAATTTCATTCTTTTAGGTGAACAAATATCTATATGGGCACATATTTGGTGGTTGGGCCCCTGGGGCCAAAGTAATGCTATGATCATGTTCCCCTCGTGAGGGTGGAAGCTCATGAGGCTTATCAAAGACTCGCAAATGGTTGTTTAAGATCTGTTGCATCTCAAGATGAATATGAAGAGAATTGAGTTTGAAGGCCTAGATGGAATTAAATTGGGCTATAACTCCATGGTGGCCCTTTTTTAAAAAAAATTCCAGTCCGATGTGAGCTGATGATAGAGGGAGCTCCCACCTGGAGTCTGTGGAGTGTATGTGTGTTGTTGTTCTGCTTAAAGCTCACATATAACTCTTGGAAATCCATTGTGATTGGGCCAAGTGTGTGAAGCCATTCAACACATAGGACAATGTCACACCCTACCATGTGTATGGCAAACATGTTGTTGGGTGCGGAGCATTATTATTTAGAGGTCTTTGTTTTAGCTCGATGTATACCCCATGAAGTTTGTACACCCCTCCACGCGGCGGGGTGTGGGGGGGACTTATCGTCCGTGCGGGGGTTCGGGGGTTGGCGATCCCCCTGGCTAGGGGGTTCGAGGGCCAGCGGTCCCGGGGTAGGGGTTTCGAGGGTAGCGCCTCCGAAGCTAAAAACAGATGTAAAATTTCCTTGTAAAAGTATAGTAATTTCTAGTCAATCTGGGCCATTCATTAGGTGGATGATATGATGGTAGAACTTATGTTTAGTTTAGGTTTTTTTACCCTAGAAGGAAACCCCTCTCTTTGTATGAGGGTATTGTATTGAGGCTGTAAAATAGATGTGTATTCTTTGAGTGAGAAATAGAGAGGTGAGACTGTGAGAGAAAACAAAGGATATTACAGTGGATTTGCTATAGGTTATGTCTCTTCATTTTGTTGGATAATAGAAAGAAAGGATAGGCTGTTCGGGGTGGACGTAGCCCAAACTAGGTGAACCACGTATATCTGTGTCTCTCTAGATTTATGTGTTTTCTATATTTATATTTATTCAATATTCTATGTGTTCCATTTCTCTGTAATATATAATTTTCTAACACATGTGGGTCTTTAACTCATAATCCCCCATTTGAATTTTGACATTTTCACAATGGCCTTCACATTTCATTGTCCCCCCACCAGCAATTTGGACCTGGAAGTTAGAAACTACTGGGACAAAACAATTCGTTGCTTTTGCGACTCTTTGATGGATAAAATTATGTGTACCGCTACTATCAATCAAGACTACTACTAGGTGATGCTTAAAAAAACCTCTGATTTTGAGAGTTTTGGGAGAAGAAATCCCTACAAAAGCATGCAGCGAGATAATTGGTTCTTTAGGTACATTGTCTTGCTAGTTGTCCTCTTCTTCCTCCTCTGGTTCCTCAAGTAGTGGGGCTTCCTTCGATGAACTGTGATTAGTGGCATCAATTTGAAAGAATTTGGGCTCCTTGCATTTATTTCTAGGGGAGTATTTCTCATCACAGTAGTAACACAATCCTTTCTTTCTTCTTTCCGCCATTTCTACTAGTGACACCTTTTGAACCTTGAGTGTTTGGGTAGTGCTTTGAGCTTGTGTGGGGTGACCCTTGGCGATGAAATTTGGGCGATTGGACTGGGCTGCTAATGCACATTCTACTTCATGAGCTATCCTGCAAGAATGTAGCCATGAGCTAGGGTGGTGGAGTCAGACGTGGGCTTGTATGGCTTCTTTGAGACCACTAACAAAACATTCCACATAGAACACATTGTGTAGACCTCCAGTGCGGAAATCTAAGGCTTCAAAGGATGTAATATATTCGTTCACAATTCCTGTTTGTCGAAGCTTAGTGAGATGACCCAAAAAATCAAATTCATGGTCAAAGCAATTTATAACAGCTTTTTTGAATGTTTTCAAGTCAAGGGCCTTCCATAGCAACATTGATGCCATTGCCACCATTGCCATCTTTCATTGTCCAAGTACATGATAACCACACTAAGATGAGTCACATCATCCAAGATGTAATTCAGTGTGAAATATTGCTCCATTTGTGCTATCCATGTGACCAGGTGAGAGCCATCAAATTTATACATGTCCAGCTTGGGTAGTCGCGGATGGGATTATTCGTGGCTGCCAAAGAGGTGAAGAGACTCACTAGACTCGCCCTCCATGTGTTCGTTTCCAATATATGCCTCCACACATTCCTCCACCTTGCCCTTAGAGAGTGTTTCATTTAAGGTCTTCAGCTCGAACATGACATCATTCAATTGTGATTCAAAATTTTCAATCCTCTCATTGGACATAGCTTGAGCTCTAGTTTGTACCATGCACCAATTCGATGTACCTGAAATTTGGGACCGCTGGAAATTTTTGGCACTAACAATTGAATGTTACCACCTTGCTCAACTCGTCGACCTGATTCTTATGGGATAAGTGACCAATAAGTGCCCTCGGGGGTCTCAGAATGGAGTTTTACTCGTTTCCTAGGAATATTGCAGTAGCAGAATCCTAGAAATGTCAATGCTGCGTAAAATCCCGTGAAAATCAGGCCCGAGTATACTAACCCACACAATTAGCTAGATTTGAGTGGAGGATCTGATTGTTATGACGGCTACAGAGCCAAAACTGCTAGATCTAGATGGCAAATCAGATGGCTCTGAGAGATCTAAATGGCTGATCTGATAGATCTAGACGACGTAACTGATTGCCAGTACGGATATGATGGATCTAATAGATCTGAATGGAGGAACTGATGGTTTTTGCTGTGACAAAATCCCACTTATGAGATCTAATCTAGCAAAGTTTATATGTGATCTCGAGATAGAGAAGGAAACTATCGTCTCTAGGAGTGTCATGTGCTATAGATTGCAATATACATAAGGGTTTGATAGTGGTACTTGGCCCAATTTTTCAGGACACTAACCAAGGAGGATCAACCATACCCTTAGCCGTACAACCAGACTACCCTATCATATGTGCGAGTAATCTCTCTGAGTGTTGTTCTTAGCGTGACGTAGTAGCAAGACGACCGACGGTTTATCTATGGCGAGGTTTCAAGGGAGCTAAGGGGCTTCTGATATACCCAGAGGGTACTTAGAAGACAGTCCGTGTACGATTTTGTCTAATGTACTACTACTCGAAGGGGTACCCACAGGGGTTACAAGGAACTCCAACAAGCATGACCACCTCTTGTATTTCCTACATGCATGCCTCCCCAAATCTATAGGTTTATGAGCTCAACGACATATCTCGTGGTTTAAAGACTCTGGAACACGTCTCCAGCCAAAAACTTTTTGCTAAAAACTATAGATCCCAATGGCCCTGTAAAGCGCTTTGATACCACTTTTTATGCTCTTAGCTTGCAAGACGATACCAAAATACCAAATATTCAAAGAAATATACCCAGAACATAAAACAATGAGAAATAACAGTAAGTGTTTTATTATTTAGAAAGCAATGTTCACATGCCTCTTCGAGGGAGAAAAATAAGACATGATGCTCCTCGAGGGGAGTCTTTATCCTTTATATAGAATTCATACATGCAATAAAATGGGGAAATACCATGGTTCTTATTAATACCATCTATCTAATACCATGGCCCATTTGCAACTAGCTATGGTCCCTTCATTAAATGCGGGTTAACCACTTACAATTATTAATATGGGCTTTATTGACTCTTTACTTAACTATACTATGACTCAATCCTATTACATAAATAAGGGGGTTAAGGTTCGACCCTAACACTTACACACTCCTCAAATAAAACAACAATGGGGGCATTACATATGATGGGTTGGGGAGCTCCATACCATGAATATGGATGAGATAACAAATAGAAGAGATGTGGAGGCTGATACATGTCACCTCCTCTTACCCTATGTACTGCACCTCTAATTTCAAATCCCACACCCCAAGCCATATGAGAGGGAGCCATGTGGCCCTCCACTTCGGTTGTCAATGTACGACCATTTTTGTCTACATTGTTCACCTAGCTATATGTCGCATCACCCTTCACCCCCGAGTCATCATCTAAGTGAACCCTGCATGTGGTAGGTCCCACGTCTTACTAATTTCATGATGATGTATCTTAACTTTCCCATTAAATCTAATCCTCACATATGTCACAACCTAACTGGTATAAAAGGAGCATGTGGGATTATTTTTTGCATTTTTCTTCGTTACTCTCGAACTTGACCTCTACATACCTACAACAATAACTTTCTAAATTCAGTAAATTTTAAGTGCAAGTCATGCAATTGAAGTGAGTGAAGTGTTTCTTGCTACAAATTTTCCTATTGAAGCATAATTTTGTAACAATTTACCAAAATTTAAGCCAAGTTTGGAACCTAGTAATACTTTTACATAAAGCACACACTCTCTTAAAAGAATCCTCCATTTGAACATGAAAACTCCTTCAATTGACTAAAGTAGCCATGTTAATACATTCTTATATTCAAACAACCTTGTTTATATTAAATTCAAGCTAATTCCAGCTCAAAAACATTATGATTGAGTCACGTGTGCACGTTGTCATTTCCAAAACATAAAGTTTTAAAATGTATTCCATGTCAACCTATTACCCTCATGTTGTGACATGTTGAACTCCTTTATACATCTCCTTTGATTCCTTGAATCTAACTTATTGTCTTTTCCCCTTCCTCGAATCCAGTAATCAATCCAGTAGCTACTTTGTCACAATAGTGTTCTCATCTACTGAAAAATATATTGAAACTTAGGTAAAAGGAAAAAAAAAGTGTGTTGTTATGATGTTGATATCAACACACAGGATCCATTGATGGCATAATTTTAATCATGGAATTCCATTTGTGTTTTAGATGAGAAATTGAACTCCTTAATAGTGTTAGAGATCATTAATAAGTCATGATATTCACATTCAAATCAAAGATGGGAGTTATAAATCACCAAGAGAAAACTACTCTAGGAAAGGGAACAAATTAGGAAAATGGAAACTAAGCTATAGATTCTAAGAAAGGAGAACTCTAACAAGCCTTGTTTTAAGGCACTTGGGTAGATAGTTAGGGCCGAATAATAAAGATGACGTATGAGGTCTGGAATCATTTGTACTTTATTCAAGAAATGGCCGAGGTAGTGAGGAGAGCACATAAAGAAATAGAATCCATTTAGAATAATATTGGAGATTCCCCCTCCAAGGATTGAGTAATTGTAGAATTCCATAACTAGGTGCGTAAGGAATAAGTGGCAAAGGTTGATATGAATAGTTCTGAATGGGAGAGGAGGGCTAACCAAATAAAAAATAAAAATGAATAAGTGATTATGGCTAGTGATGTAGGGTTAACCCTGCTTACCCATAGTATGCATGGATTATACACATAACCTATCTGTCCCAGGAATTTTAACTCTCTCGTGAGTTAAATATTCTATAATTAAGGGTTAAGGCCCACTTTAGTAAATCTCTATGCGGAATGTTTTATTAAAACCCAACATAGTCTAACCCTTCATTCAATATGTAGGTATCGAGACTTTAATCAACCGTTAACCATGATTTAGGACTTTATTAAAGCCTTACCTTAAATCCTTTCTATCGTTACTATGGGGACACGTACACCCTTCTAAAACCTTCATTAACTTTATACCCACATATATAATTCTCCCCATTGGTTGTATAGGACTTAAACCGCAAATCCTTCTATCAGTGCTTTAATCCCATTAATATTCTTTTAAAGAAGAAATACATATAAACATGCATAAACATAACCTTCTTCCACTTTATCACAGACTCTACATAGTTACCGAGGCTCCTCTTTAACACTAATCACAATCACTCATTTGTGGGGTTTCAGTAACACTGGGCTCTATTGCATCCAATATGCAATAACACAATATTGGATCTCAAATATTATTAACCATGCCCCTATAACTTATCGAGTCCACCTTCTCAATGTCTTTGTCATGACCTTTCTCCACCGTTGATATTATCCTTGATCTGATGGCTATACTCCTTCCTAATCAGTAGATTTTGCTGATGCTTTACAACTGTTGATCAAGATCTGCTTAATCTGATGGTCTACAACAATTTCGGGTGAAAACCTTATGCGAGGGTTAACGACTTTTTGGACTCAATGAGAATTATAAACTCCCAACTTATAAAAGTTTGGGTTCGATCCTTATGGTTAACACTCGATCAACTTATGGCCTGATATCTATTGGATGACGAGGTATTTAGATCCTACGGTCTAGATCAATACCCATCTTCTCTCTTTTCCAATACTTAGATTGAATCTCCATTGTTGATGTTCTTCCTGATCTAATGCTCGATGCTTGATATCGCTTTATCACAATCGGGAATTGCTTAAGGCTATGGTTTGTTCACTTAAAAAGTTTCGATGTGATATGAACACTACGATATGATCCTGGTTGTTGATCAATAAGATCCAACAGCTACAGTGCAACAATTCTTCATCCTTTTGTCCACCTCTTTATTTTGGTTATTTTCACTGTTTCTTTAGTTCTTCTATGGTTTTGGGTTTTCTTCAAAGGTTCTTCCTTTCACTATTCTGATGTACACTCCTCCTAGCTAACTCTGTGAGTTCTTTACTCATGAACAATTCATCCATTACATGGTTCTGCAATCGTGCAACGCCCATTAAGATCCTTTGTCTCTTCTCCTCCTCTGTGTGTTGAACTCGACTCTACCTGCACACATATTTATAAGGAATTCCAATTTAGTCATCGCTCGTCATTCAACACTCAAACACACATTTGAACTCAAAATTGAGTTGATTATATTAATACATATAAACAATGATTACAGAGTGAGATCTATGCCTCTCTAGCCTGATGTTCTAATATCAGTGGCCTTTGTTTACACTCTACCTGTAGGCTTAAAACCACACTCTAGCTATCTATCTAGTCTCTAACTTTCTAACCTCTGACTAACTTCTGATCATGCATTTTAGGCTTTCATTTATACAAAGGGATTCTAAAACAAATTTCTGGTTTAGATCCATAAACTCCTCATCAAAATTCCTAAATCTCTTCCTCATTCCTAAAACTCCTCTCTAATCCATAAATTCATGAACTGACTCGTAATATAAGTTTTACAAATAATTCTCAAACCTCTCATAACTCAACTACCCTAAATTTTTCATGTTCTTCTACATTCGAGAAAATTTACAATTATGCCTCACCATATTCAATCAAATCCTATTGTCATTGAAATCACTCAAAACCCTTAATAATTACATTAATTCAACATTTAGGAAACCAACTTCCTTAAAACACAAGACCCCCTATGTCTACTAAAATACAATGATTTTATTGGGTTGAATGCTCGTGCATGAGATTCCCAAAGTAGAAAATTTTCATTATCTCCTAATCATGTGCATTCGTAAGTTGATAGAAAGCCTCCAGGGATCCAAACATTGATTTGTTGCTGATGTATGCTAGCCATCTTTTGTTTTATTTTCTTTTCTCCAATCAGTTTCAAATTTTGATTAATCATTCTTCTTTCTGCTGTTAATCTCCTCCATATGGACTGCTTCATCATCAGCTGCCACATTTCTTCAATCTCTAACTCCAGCACATCCTTTGTCTGGTCCATATTCTGCCACTTATTTCTTCCTCTTTATGTTTGTTTCATGTTGTTTCTACTATCCACTAACTCTTCAAATTGTCATTCTTCTCGTTGAAATTTTCAAATGCTATCACTTACTCTTATCCTTACCCTCTCTCAAGATTATCTCTGTCTGCAATGAATCCTCACTTTCCAGCATTCTCCCTAGCAATTGAACATCTCTGTTCCATGGATTTAATTTCTCCATAGAATCTTCTTCTTCCATTTTGTTGCTTATCTTTGCAAACTTTCCTCCAACATCTACAACTAAACCTGCACTCATAAAACACTTATTAAAATAAAAATCATAAGGCTTTTGTGCCTTATCTTGCTTTGGCAACACATCATTATGCTGCTATATTTTCTCCTTCTCTATCAGCACATCGGTATATTGATTAATCCTCTTTAAAGAATTCTCCAAATAATTCTCTAAAGTATTTCAAAGACCATCAGTCAGTCTTTCCTCCACACCATCTACTCTAATGATGTCTTCCTATCTTTTTTCACTGAAATGAACTTCTTCCTCTACAATCACACTGTCATTCTCTGAATTTCCCAGCAAATACTCCAGCAATTCAAGTTCTCTGTGACACTTCATAAGTACTTTATCATTATTTATGATTCTTGCATTTATACACAAATTATCAATTCGAAAATCACAAGGTTCAATAGTTTCAAATATTGCTTCACTTATCAGTTCTTCAGTTTGAATTCCATCTCCTTCTATCAAAAGAAATTGTTCACGTGTTGTCATAGTTTCAAATATCAATGCATTATCAAATTCTTTTTGCTGCAATAAATCATTGCTTCTCTCATTTAAGAGACATTCTCTATCCTCCCTTACTTTAGAGTTTTTATCTTCTAAAAGATACTCTTCCATACTTCTGACAGCTTCAAAAGATTTATCATCCTCTGCAAAACCTGTAATCACATCAACATTATTAGATTCAACAATGGAAGGTTTTACATTTGTCTTCTTCTGCTCTACACTTGTCCAATAGTTTTGAAAATCATCAATAATTCCTTCTTCTTCACCGAGAACTTCACCCTTCTCTGGTTCACAATGGAAACTTCCATTTCCAACTCAACCTCTCTGAGTTTTTCCATTAGCCTCTTCACTTGCTTCTATTGTAGCCTTCTCTGTAAGTTAAACCACTTCATTGGCTTCTTCTTCAATACCCAACCTAATCTCTGGTTGGGTATTGAAGAAAGGAGAATTTGGGGGTATAGCCAATATCCCTTTTATATCAATTTTTTGATCTTGGGACCTATGGGTTATGAACCCATTATGTTATCGGAAGTTTTGTCAACTCTTATGCCTTAAAACCTGCACATCCTTTTCAAAATACATGGATGCACATGGGAATACACACATACTCCACTCCAAACCCTTTGACTAGACTTCAAAAACATTACAGCCCCAACTATAAAACATCAGGTCCAATCCTCTCATATTTCCAACAACGTTGTGCCGGCCTTCATTGTCTCCGACCATCGATCGATGCTTAGTTAGATATCGGCGTATCGTCGATCAGTTATTGGCCTTCTCCATCCTTTAATCTTGGCCCCTACAATTTTCGGATCAACGATTAGATCGCGACTGTCAATCTTGATTCTCAATCCGACGATCCACACTAAATCACTCAATCGATCACTATAGTTCAATAGTCAGTCTGATAACTTACAAAGGGTTCCGTTGATGTAATATATTGGTGATCTCTTACCACAGTCCCTTAAAGCATGAATCCCACCTCTTGTAAATGAAAGTTGTCGATGCGATATGAATGAGTCACTCCATAGTGATTCCATTTGGGCCATTGATTTTCCAGATCTAATGGTTCATGTGCATCAATTCTTGATTTCGTCTTGGACTTGGTTCCGATTGCTATTGATGGACTTTATGTTAAAATCACGGTTGTCTTCCATACTCTGTCTTCACACAAGACACTCATATATAACATTATTTCATTAATTAGTAGATTGCCATCAATCCTTAAGTGATCGATGGTCAATCAAACCTGCATCATGTAACATTTAGACTATTTATGAAATATACGCAGCACATCAATTCAACACAAAGCACACTTTCATTATACGCAGTATGATTACAAGCTAAGGCATTTTAGCCTTAGAACAAGTTCTCTCTTTATTACATTCTACTCATTCTAGTTTACACAATTTTTTTTTATCACTCTGTGTCATCTCTATCTCCTATTGAACACACAGGTTCATCATTGATAAAACACATTGGATCGGATCAATGAAAGGATTCGACCAAATCCTCTCCATGAATCACTGGGCTGTTCCTAATTCTCCCTACATGCATACATATTTGGTAGATTACGTTTAATTAAGTCTCCTCAAGACTTTATTCATTTCAACAATTTAGGTCTATTTTAATAGATTTCTCTCGTTTAGTTCTGAAGGTCCATGTCCTCTTCCTTCTCTGCTTTGGATTCCTCCTTTAATTATGAATGCTCAGATGCTCTTGCATCAGCTAGAGAAAAAATGAAAGCATTAATAGAAGAAATAGAATGTTTTAAAACAAAATATGAGATTCTATACCGAAATAATTTTCCAACCTTTTTTTAGAATGATGGGAACTGCTCCCTCAAGAGTCCTTCATAAAAATCCTGGATGCGTTAAAGAACAACACAAGTGTTTTAGAGAGGCATATCGTGCTCTCCATGGGAAGGATATTATTTAAATTATAAAATGATCATTATGAAATTATATTCTTTCTTAAGAATATTTTGAAACAGCGAGGCATAAATGACTATGAAGACATTACTAGTTTAAAATGAGCTATCATAGAGGCCTATTCATGTGATATTCAATACAATAGAGAGTGTAGGACTATAAATGAACTATATGAATGGTATATCCAACATGGATTTGTACCAATATCACAAGAAGCCTTAGTAGAAGGAATTTCCAGTCAAGGCTTTCATCACATTGGACACGATTTCAGCAGTCGACACTAGCATCAACGCTAGCCTTGACACTAGTATCAGTACCATTGAAAACATCAACAAATCATCCAAAACAGCACCTAACTCAGGCATAATATATCAAGGAGAGAGAAAAAAGTGACAATACAACCAAGTCTTAAGGGACCCACCCTACAACTGGTGGACCTTTTAAGAAACTTATAAAAGTAGTTAGTTACGTTATAGCTACACATTTCGTAAATAAACTTAGTGTTTTTCCAAATACCACTAGTGGTTTGTGTTAGGGACTTAGCCTTTAATGCCTATATATATGCCTCATTTTGTATCGTCAAGCAAAGAAATAATGGGCTATGGGGAAACTGTAAAAAAATTCAGGATTTGTTGGGAAGTTTTGAACCTATTTCGAGAAGGAATTCTATAATGAATATTGGGTTGTATGTGTTATTTTCATGTAATGTATACACGTACCTCATGTTTTGAAACTTTGCTACATATAAATACAATTTCATGAAATTTTCATGAATTTTGTGTTTTAAAATTGATTTATTCTAATGATGGTATGGAATGGTTAAATTGAAGTGAATTATAGCATCATTACGATGTTTTACTTTAGTTTTTGGAAAATTTATCAAGGTTATTTAAAGAATATCTTGACTTCTTTGATAGGTTTTACAAGGGTTTTAAAAGAAATGAAAATTTTCAAAAATATTGTGTTTTCTAGTTGCTGAATTCTTAACTGTTCAGCGACCCATCATATTTTGATAAGTTTAAAATATTTTTTCATGTAAAACCTAAGGTTCATGAATGCTCCAACTTATGATTAGTGGAAATTTAACCTAGCAAAGTTATGTTAATGGTTGGTTGTTTTGATTCTCAGAAAGAGATTTAAAATTAAACAGAAATCATTGCTTAATTTTGAATATGATTCCTGCATTGTAATGGTACTTTGTTGAAAAAATTATGATTCATGGATTTTATTCTTGTAATGGTACTTTCTTGAATTATGTGATATTTATATTTTAAATGCCTACTAAAATTTAAATACCAATTCGGTGGCTGAAATTTAAATACCAATTCGGTGGCTGAAATTTTTTGTCATGCTCTTTGTTTTATTGTGACAATTTGAGAGGGGAAAATAAAATGTATGATACTTGAACCTAAACTTAAAATTTAGAACAACAAAAAGATTTAAGGTCGAACTATATAGTCATTATTATCAACATTTTCAGAGGAACTGATATTAATATACGATCTTCTTTGCTACAACTTTGAGTCACCTAGTTCTTGGCCAAGGATGAAGGAATTAGAACGTACAACCTAGAGACCACAAAAATAAACCAAGTGATATTTGAGATAATGATGGATGGCGCCATGCATATAATTTCAACAATCAAAGATTAACATAGTAGAAAACTAAGATCATAATTACGTGTTCCTAAGCTTTGCACTATAACACAGCATAGTGTGACTCTGGGCCCCAATAGCATGCCAAGATTACGCATGCTAATCATAAGCTATTCACAAAATCGCAGCACATGCTAGTTACATATTCTAGGATTTAAAATACATACAAGCATTCCATCAAAGTTAGTAACCACATCAACTTCAAGTTTAAAATCAACATTCATATAACCAGTTTAATTTTCTCTTGCATATTAATTTGAATTCTAATATGTGTCTATGAATCCATCGAACCTATGACTAGATATCCATCTGTAACCACCTACTAGACCCTCTTGGTGTATTGGGTTGCCAAAATGTTACCTGTTTTATGCGATATCCAAGGTATGTTATGAATATGGTGTTACATAACGTCATTTCTCAAATATTTAAAATCTCGGAGCTATCACCTCAATTACATTCAACTTATTCAAATATTTTTAATCAATATAATTTTACCTAAATAATTATAATTGTAACATATAAATAATTTCTACCTACTCTGTGACTTGCTCCCAGCTCCTATTTAACTTTTAATTTCAACGTCTATTTGCATTCGATGTGACTATAATTAGCCTCAATAAGGGCATATCATATTTTATTTCATACAAGAAGGGAAGTTTCATCTATATGTATAAAGCCTCCCATGTATAAAGCTTGAAATATTTGCATGTTTCCCAAGTCGTGGATAACTAACGATAAACAACTCCTCTATGTTGTTTAATATATGGCTCAATACAACTCACAACAATTTTCCCTATAGCATCCCCCATCGTTTCCTAATGTTTCTATATTTTTTTAATACCTATCCCTCTGAAACAATACATCCTTATGGCACTAGAATCACAAGTGATACTTCTTGTAGTTCACCAAATACCATCATAAGATTCCTGAAATAGCGATTTAGACCGTTATTAAAAATATTGAATTACCTAATGAAAAATCACTCAGAAGTGTGTAGTTAAGCTTCCAAAAAAATCAGGGCCATTAGAAAAAATAGTTGGCAGATGACGCTTGGAAATTTATTTCACAACTTGGATAATGACGTGGAGGTCTATAGAAATGAAAATTTTCATGAGAAGACATATTATAGGATTAAATGAAGCAATAACCTATAGTTATTTGTAAGATCAAGTTCCTCTTATTCCTGGGAAACATGTGAACTTTTGCATGGGGTTGAAACCTTTGAGAAAGGTATGCTATTGTTGATCTATAGCACCTAACGCAACACATATACCATCATAGGTCCAACAATGTAAGTCAATTTACCTCCAAAATGCTCACGCATTGTTTTGGAGCACTACCCTATTATAAGTGTAAGCAATCCTAATTTGATGGAAAAACTTACTTCTAGCTAGTTCATCTCTCACTTATAACATCTTCATTCTTTCCATCTGTTTTTTTTTTAATATATGGAATACCTTATCTTCTACATTCTCACATGTTTTCTTTCCCGTGTCTTATCATCTTTTAATGCTTACTTCTCTTTGGCTTCCTTTCTTTTAAAGAACATGACTAATAATCACTGACAAAATGATCTAATCCATCAATTTGTACTTATAACCCATATTAATGTTGTAAATAAAATGTTATGAGTGGCATAAGTGAATTTCCACTTGTCTTCTATTTAAGAATCATGTACTTGTATGTTTACATGATACTTCTCTATAAAATTTTGGTTATACATGGTGTACCTAGTGTAGCTGGTGGCACATCCTTTGAATTATTAACATTACCCTTGGAAAGTTTATATGCAGAAGAATTAGTATCCTTTCATATTAAATGGCCAATAGCCTTAGTTATGATAGACTTACAATATGATTTAATGGAATTATCATACCCTATATATATTCACTAGATTCTTGGTGTATCCATGGTATACTAGAAATTGTATTTGGAACCCAATCATATTTTTTTTTCTTGCATCCAAGCTATATATATGCATATATATATATATATATATATAATATATATATTATAGATATATATATATATTTTTCTCCATAGTTTGAAAGGATCAAGTTTCCACAAATAACTTTGTATTCACAATACAAAAAATGAAATGTAACATCAAACACCTCAATTCAACTTTCTATTAATTATGCAATTGTTCAAAAGTTAATATTATGATCTCCAATTGATGGCTCAAATCCCCACTGAAGTATTGTTGTTGAAATAAAAACAAACCATATATGCCTATAGGGAGTTGTCTTAGCAATAAGCCTTATTATCACTTTCAAAGACAATACTTAGATTTGAAAATCCATAGGAAACTATCAAACTTGGCTAGAAAGATGAGACAACATTCCTTTGAATATTGGAAGATTATATCGACATATAGGAATGTTTGAGATATTTGTGTCATCTAAAGTCTCTCCTTGTTCCTTTTTCTCTAAAACATCTCGAAACATCCCCAATTTGTCTCTGAGGAATTCAAATACCTTGTTCCTAAGTCATGTTGTCAAACCCCCAATAATTTGAAATTCAACGCATGTATTGGTTAGTCTTTCCTAAAAATATACTTCAGTGATATTCAAAATTATTTTAATATCAATAATTGCATCGCTAGAATACTCAATATTGGCCTCTAGTGTCGACACTTCATCCCTAGTCACGTGAAGGACTCTCATGTTATAAATATTAGAGGAAAACAACCCCAATTCCACCAATGTGCAATTCATTTCACTAATGTAACTTCAAGTTCTGACCTTAGACAACAACTTTTGAATTACAACTTTACTTAAGGCTATAACTCTTGAGATTGTTTCTTTTAAGTCAAAGGAAAAAATATTGAAAATGAAAAATTATAGAAAAGAGTTCACTAGTCAATGATGCCTCTCTAATGAACATCATCAGTATCAACAATAGCACTATTCTTTGAATCTATATGCGAAACACTAATCAATTGTTTTGTATGAATTGTAGTAGCACTATTGGTATATCTTCCAAAAAAATGTAATTGAGGTTAATAATATGGGATCATCGTGACATGTACACAAAGGTATGAAATGACTAAAATTTAATATCATGATCATGCCCATGTCCATGCATTCCACCATATTGTGCTCTAAACTTGTGAATGCTTAACGGTTCTACGATCTAAAAGGAAAATCTATAGCTTTTCTATTTTCAGGACATAGATGTGGATGAAAAAAGATGATGGAGGAAGTGTAGTAATAGGAGTAGGGAATTATAATTGCTCATGCTTTAAATATTGCACAACCAATGAATCCAGAGTGTCACACTCATTGTTTCCAAATTATGGCTTTTCTAGTAAACTAGATTGATATGAATAACTTAGCACCTTCCCACAATAAAGAATTCAAATGAAACTAATATCATCCACCTGATCCTTATGGATATAGATAGCATCATCCACCTTATCGACCACATATGAATGTTAGTTGTCATGCATACAGCGGATGATTTTGCAATATTAGTGATTGTTAGATGCTTTTACAAGAGAATTGTGATGTCCCTATCCACTATGTTCTACTTTACAAGCATGGTATCATGTATTTTAGCCAATTTTGTAGCTTCAAAGTAGGCTTGGGTGTGATCTATCAACTCTACCTTGAATTCATGTACCTTCCCCTCACCTAAATTTAGTTGTAGTTTACTTCAATTTTCAACCCCTATTTTCAATCATCTTTTTAACCTTTTATTTATATCCCACATGTCAACTACAACATCGAAATTTAAATAAGAATATCTTTTACATATCTTATTTGTTCTAACTAAATAAGTCCTTATACAACATGTTTTCCTAGTTCCATGTTGCCATGAGGTTTGCAAGCAACAAGTACCTCTAATTCATATCCATTTTTAATAATATTATCATGAAATTTTCTACCTTCTAATTTTTCCTTGTTGGCATAAGTCATAAAAAAACTTGAAATTGTGAATTCGTTCACTTTTAAGATTTCCCACTACATGTTGAAAAATAGTGGTAGTACATTTTCGGCATAGCCATTTTAGGCATGTTACCATGAAATATAGTAGGACCTAAGCACAAGAAAACTATAAGGCTAAGAGTTAGACCAAGTGATAACAATGGGACAATGGCCCACTATCACCAGCGCGAGTGCCCCATTCTCTTTATGGACTTTTAGCATTAAGAGGAGTCTTGGTAGGATAATAAACACCTCTTTACAGGTTTTCTAAGGTTTAAGTTGTTAGGTGATTACTTGGAACTCTCAAAGAAGGCTTTATGAGATGGTATGATGCTTTCAAAAGGATTTCACTCCCTGTTCCAAGACTTCAAAGAAATTTGCATGAGATCTAAGGTTTTGTAAACTTTCGTGTTCAAAGGTAATCCAAATATCAAGGGAAAAACATAAAAAGATTATGATTTATTCCAATGAATACTAAGCTCTTACAAAACTCAAAGATGATCCCAAGTCCAAGGAATACAAGCTAAGGTTTCCGTCCTAAGGCATACCTAGGGAAATACATTTTATTGATGAAAATTTCAAGAGAAGCCTATCTAACTTTGAGTTCTTGTAGAGAAGACTCTAAGCTTTACGGATCTTCTCTCAAAATCTTGAAAATCCTCCTCTTGTGTAATTTGCTCTATGCCCTAGCCTAGTTGTCTAAGAAGAGTGGACCAAAACTTTGGAAAGAGAATTTATGGAGAAAATAAGGATTTATTAATTTTGGAAGGAACATTTGTGAAGAAAATAAGGATTGATCACCAAATGGCTTGGATCAGTTCCTTCTTCTTTGGGCTATGGAGTCTTAGATGCCTTAAGTTTGGTTAAACTTGTCTTGAAGGAGGTTAAAATTTAATTCCCTAACTACGAACCCTCAACAATTACCTATTATTATAATATGGAGTTTCATGAAGAAAAATAACATTTTCATCACTAGGAACATCCATTTCATGTTAGACTATGAATAACACATGTAGAGACCAAACAAATAGCTTCCAAAACATTAGGGAACGAAATAATTCACTTTAGCTACAACAATTACACACATTAGACAATTTTGAAAGATATATTTCATCAACGAAAATGACTTACAAGATAAGCATGCAATATATCCATCCATATTTAAGAATTAGATCGAAGAAAAGCTAAAAAACCATCTCCAAACATCAACGCACATCCAAGATACTCTAAAATATCTCTAAAGAAAAATTATGAATTTTCTAAGAAGGTCGAAATTTCCAAGTGTGATGATCATCCAATACAAATGAACTCAATTTCTATTTATATGTGACCTAGTAGGTCGAATTATTACCATAAACCCCTTAAAATTACAAAAATGTGCAGAATACAAGCTTTGGACACAAGTAGGCTAAGTCTCCTTTACAAATCATGAATAGCCATCTAAATTCTAGCCAAATTGATGACATCATGTTGATGTAGGGTCATTGGAGGGCAAAGTTTAGTCCTCTAAGTTTTAAATGTGTGAAAGTGCTCCACAAATAATCAATGACACGTTGACCCCTAACGCTTCATGCAAGTAATCATGTGGGATCCCAAATTGGATTTGGCGCAAAAGGAGGGTACTATAGGTCTCTCGATGATAAAATAGCCTATAATCCTCCATTCATGAGAGCTTTGATGATGGTGCATGCCCTCTAATCTCTCAAGGGGTGAGATAAACCTCCTTTGGGCCTCAAATTAGTTGTAATACCATGTAACCACTACTCATAAGTCTAGGGCATGTTTTTTGAAGAGCATAATCTCATTAATAAAGCAAGGAAATGAGAAGTTTGTTGTAAGTACTGAAGGATCTGATGGTGTTAAATGATGCTTTGCACATGATGGGATTCCCCTCGATTTCAAGGATTTGCTCGATAGTTTCAACGTGATCTTCCATTGCACTTGGGCCCCAATTAAGTTTCATAGGCCATGATGAAACTACCTACCAATTACATATAAGATATAATGTGTCTCCTCACCACCATAAAAAATAATTCCTTAGTGCAGCTAAGTGAACCAATCTTGTTTATCAAGGGCACATTGAGACTTCAAATTGGGCTTCCCTTCCAAATTTGGGGCTTCAAGCTCATAATAGTGTTACCTATGTAGGTATGAGTGGTTAATAAACCATCATTTTAGGTATTCCCATCCCCTAACGGGAAAGGAAAGTCCCTAGTACATCCTTCAAGTGACAAGTATCCTGTGAATGATGATGAATAGATAGAGACACAAGGATATCTATACCAAATTCCATGGGTTCAAGGGTGGCAATGATGAGGGATGCCTGTATATTTGGCTATAGAGATGTAGGAGGGAACGTTCATGGATACATAAGTTACCCCTATGTTTTTTTTTCCACATTTATTTTCCTTTTTCCTTCTCTTTATTTTGATTTGTATTACTCCCCAGATCTCGAGGAAATGAAAGCAACTGTTGTATGATGTAAGTAGTTATTACATCCTTAAGGTGGGGAAGTTCATCAACCACTAGGGGTTGGGACATGCATGAGTTCCTTAATGGTGTAGGGGCCCTAATGGGGCCATAGGAACCAAGGTGATGACCATAATAAGTGGTAGATATCATGCTTGGCTTTTCACCATGTCTTATATTAATGCATCAACCATATTTTGCATTTTGTAATATTCCTTTTTTTGTTTCTTTCTTGTAGACATCATATCCTTTTAACATCATTTTAGGTACATCAACATTCAGGGAAAAATTTACAAGCTTGATCGAAACATATGGACAAGGGGAGGGGGACTAGTAGCACCTTGTAGACCCAGTAGTCATATTGACCCATATAAGGTAAAAGGTAAAATATGGCTTATAATGTGCGAAGAGCAGTGAAAAATGTGGAATAAAAAAATGTGACCACACTACTATTATCAAGTTTTTCCATGTATTTCCCTTACTGAAATCACAGATTAATAGGCGAGATCCGATGGGAATAGGATGGAGGATTAACCTGCAATATAAGGCAAGGAAACAAAAATACAATTAAATCCCTTCCTTCTTCCAAGTCACCTAATAATCCATACCCAAGATGGTTGCGTAAAAACAAGCATAAGCAACACATTTCACATTGAAAACATAAGTTTTGGGTTAGATTTCCCACCTTCAAACATATTCTCTTGACAGATGGTTAAGGGCATATATATGAATAATTTGTAGAGTGAACATCAAATGGCACAATGTTTCAGCTACACTCGTGGTTCTCAAGGGCTACTCGGTACCGATTGAAGAGATATCTATGAGAAAAATTCTCCTATAGGGTCACCCACCTTTTGCGGGTAAGCCAAATGGGATATGATATCT
Source organism: Pinus taeda (assembly GCA_000404065.3). Taxonomy (NCBI): domain Eukaryota; kingdom Viridiplantae; phylum Streptophyta; class Pinopsida; order Pinales; family Pinaceae; genus Pinus; species Pinus taeda. The sequence goes on along the minus strand of APFE031603798.1, from coordinate 79,842 downwards.
TTATGGACTACATGATCAATGCACTCAAGCATGGAGATCATGAGAAAGCCAAAAATTGTCTGGGATCACATACTTGTATGCTACACATCAGAAACAATGTTAGAAGCATGTGTCTTTGGAATACTTTCCTCACCTATTCTTTTGAGTTTTATTTGATATGGATTTCCTCCTTTCTCACTACCTAAATCATTATCCTTATGATCCATTAGCTACCCGCAATATTCTCTATACTCATCCACCCTCTTTTGTAGTATTTGATGAGTTTTGGGATCAAATAGGTCATCAACATCTTGGATAGAAAGAAATTATTTCTCATAATACTCTTATTGATCAGTCTTAGTAATGTTATTTTCAGTTTTTTCCTCACTTTGAGGATGATGTTCAATAGTTTGGAACTTAAGAATCTCATGGTATAGAAACTTATCAATGATTACTTCAAGGGATGGAATTCTCTCAATTTAAAAATCATTATGTAACCATGAATCATATCTTTGAAGGTGCATTATGAACAAATGTATAAGAGAATGTTGATGAAATCTGTCAACTTGTAGAATATATTGGGCAAACCTTTTCACTTGATTAAGGGAATATTTTGGATCACCATCATGATTGGTTGCCATGAATTTCTTACTTGGTTCAATCCTATTGATATAATAAAGAATGGTAGCAATCTCCAAAGTAGGGAATTCCTAGTGAAGCATAGACATTTTTATAGGGTACTCATATCAACCTATGCAGGAGTTTCTATGGGGGATTTGTGATGCCTTCATAGATGCTTTATCCACTCTACAATAATTGAATTTGAAGTTTAATTAGAAATAATAGCTTCATTCTTCCAATGGAGTTGGAATAAGAGGATATATATTGCCGTTAAATGAACCACCTATTCAAATACATGACTTAGGAAGGCATATTTACTTCCTCCTAGACAATGTTGATAAAAATGTTACCATGTAATATATAAATCCCTAAGGATGATAAACCTATAATACTAGGAGCTACACCAAGTGATAACAATGGGAAAATGGCCCACTGTCACCACAGCCATTGCCCCTTGTTTTTTATTTACTTTCACTAATGGGATGAGTCCTGGTAGGATAATAATCACCTATTGATTTTGTCTCTAAGGCCTAAGGTGTGAGGTTATGGGTTGGAACTCCAAAATGGGGCTTCATGTGATCATACAATGTGTCCAAAGGGATTTCACTCCCCTTTGAGGGACCTACAAGAATTTAGACAAGACCTACAGTTTTGTAAACTTTCATATTCAAGGATAATCCCAATATGGAGGGAAGGAGAAGAAAGGGAATCGTATGATTGGTTCCAATGAATACTAAGCTCATACAACCCCTAAGGAAGTTCCTAAATCAAAGGAGTACAAGACAAGGTTACCCTTATAGGGCACACGTAGACTAAGAATTTTTATGAATGAAAATCCAAGAAAACCATATCAAACTTTTAGATGTTTTAAACAATACCCTAAGCTTGATGGATGTGCTCCTAGAATCTTGAAATTCCTCCTCAAATGAAATTCACTCTATGCCCTAGCCAAGCCATCAAGGAAGAGGGGATCAAAATTTTGTAATGATGATTGATACAGAAAGGAAGGATTGATGACCGAATGGCTTGGACCAGTGCCTTCTTCCTTGGGCTATGGAGTCCTAGATGATTTAGATTTCGCCAAATTTGTCTTCAAGGAGGGTAAAATTTGATGCCCTACTACCAAATTCCAATAGTGGCCTAGTATTAGAATATGGAGTTTCGTGAAGAAAAATAAAATTCCATCACTAGGAGCATTCATTGGATGTTATAATTTGAATAATATGTGCAAGAACCAACCAAATAACTTCCAAAAAAAATCTTCAACAAAATTAGGGCATAAGAGCATTCAATTTAGTTGCACCAATTACAAATGCTAGACAATATTCAAAGAGATATTTAATTATAATAAAAAAGCTGACGAGATAATCATGTAATATATCCATCCATATTTGAGAATTAGCTCCAAGACAAGATAAAAAATTAGCTCCAAAATCAAAGTGCATCCAAGATACTCCAAAAGCTCTCCAAATAAAAGCTGTGAATTTGCCAAGAAGGCTAACATTCTCAAGTGCAATGATTATCAAATACAAATGAGCTCAAGTTACATTTATATGTTTCCTTGTAGATTGAATTATCAACATAAGCCCTTAACATTATAAAAATGTGCAAAATACAAGCCTTAGCCAGAAGCAAGCCAAGTATGTTTTAAAAATGATGAATTAGCCATTGAAATGCCAGCGAAATTGATGATGTTGTGTTGATTTAGTGGTCTTGGAGGGCCACATTAAGTCCTCTTAGTGTTAAATCTTCTGAGAGGGCTCCATAAATGATGAACTAGGGGATGACCCCTAATGCTTCATGCAAGTTATCATGTGGCACCGAAAATTGGATTTGACGAATAAATCTAGTCTCATATGTCTCCTAATGATATAATAGCCTATAATGCTCCAATTGTGAGGGATTTGATGATGGTGTATGTCATCCTACGTCTAAAGGTGTGAGGCAAACCTTCTCTAGGGCTAATCTCAACTACCAAACTGTGTGATCATTGCTAAGTCAATTGGGCCACACAAGTCCAAGTGCATCATCTCATGAATAAATATGGGACATGAGAATTTTGTTGTGGGTGTTGAAGGTGTCCGTGGTGTGAAAGTATGATCTGCAGATGATGGGAGTCCCATTACTCTCAACGCTTCATGAAGGGTGTCAATATGATCCTTTTTTGGACTTGGGCCCTAATTAAGTTGCTTGTCCCATGATGAAACCACTTGAAATATACATATAATATCTAATGCACTTCCACACCATGGGATACAATAATTCATTAGTGAATCTAAGTGAACCAGGCTTATTTACCGATGGCACATTGAGACATCATAGTGGTTTTCCCTTGCAAATTTGGGGCTTCAAGCTCATAATAGTGTTACCTCCATGGGTAGGAGTGGTTAATAAAAAACCCTATTAGGTGTTCCCAACTGTAAGGGGAAACATAGGTACTTGGTACATCCTCCCAATGATAGGTGTAATGTGAATAATGATGAATGGTTCGGGACACATGTATCTGTAGGCAAAATGTCATGGGTTAAAGTGTGGAAATGATGAGGGATGTACACATATTTGGGTGTATAGCTATAAGAGGGACAAATCACGGTTACATAAGTTACCTCAACATTTTTTTTCCTACGCTTACTTATTTTATTTTTTCCTTCTATTGATTGTTCTTTGTATTATTGCTCGAGATTCCAGGAAATGAGAGAATGGTATGTATGATTGGAGCATTTATTGCCACATTAAGGGGGGAAGTTCATCACCCACCAGGGGTTGGGACGTACATGGGTTCCTTAATGATCTAGGGGAACTCATGGGGCCCTAGGATCTAGGTTAATGAAAATAATAAGTAGTTTAGTTGATGTTTGTATTTTTCTCATGGGCTATATTAGTTTCTTGACCGTGTTTTTCATTTTATAATATTACCATTTTTATGTTTCTTGCTTGTGCCCATGATATGCTTTTAACATTCTTTCATCTACATCAACCTTTGGGAAAGCATTTCTAGGACTGACCCAGACATGTGGACAAGGAGAGGTGGAGTTCTAGTTCCTTGTGGACCCAAAGAAGGAAAGGGATTAAATAGGGATTCTAATATGCATAGATGACTGAAAAATGTGGAAGAGGAAAATGATACCAACTTACGAAACTCGGGGTTTCCAAATCAGTGCCCTTCCCAAAAGCATTGATCAATAGGGGATATCCGATGGGACTAGGATTGAGGATGAACCAGCCATTTAAGGTGAGGAAACAAAACTACAATCAAATCCCTTCTTTATTCCAAGTCAACTAACAATCCATACTAAACATTTCAATGGTAAAACAAGCATAAACACCTATTTACACAACGAAAAACATACCTAATGGCTCATATTTCCCACCTTCAAGCATAAACCCTTGACAAATAGACAAGTTAACATATGACTCATGCAAGGAGAAGATGTAATACTGTGTAATAATGATAATAATAATAATAATAAATGAAACAATATTCACATATAAATAAATAAAATAATATATAAACAAAAATAACAATAATAAATAAAGAAGACAACATTAACAATACAAAATAAAGAAATTATAATAATAATATACAAAAGTTATAAATAAATATCTATATAAACAAACTATAAAATAGTAAGAATATGTTAATCTAACAAACATTAAAAAGGAATAAAATAAGAAAGAGTTAAATTAAGACACAAGTTGGGTTAAGTAAAACATCAAACAAATAAATAAAGGTTGGTATGCTGACACACGGATTGTGTGCATGTGGATCCCTCTCCAATCACCTTCCATTTTTGGAACAATTTGTTCTATTTAATCACTCAAAAGGGAGATGAGAAACATTCATTATTTTCGAAGCAGTGTGTTGTGAACAAAGGATTCCCTAGCAGTAGTAGTTGATTGAGGTGTTATGGTGGCTAGTTATAGAAATATTATTTTCAACTGAGCCTATGGTTGGGTGACAAGCCATCCCTAAAAGTTTTTTGTTGTCAGTGGAATTCAAGTAGCAGTATGTCTACATAATAAATGATAAGAAACATTTTTTGTCTATAGTTAATTATTCATTGCTCGTGGTTTTCAAAAACATTTTGCTGAATCAATTGAATGTTTTGTGGAAATATTTTTTTTTTCTAAATAATTCTAAATTCTATTACTAAAACATAGTGGTACGTTGAGGCTTTGGCCTTTGCATGTCCATGCCAGGGTTTAAGGCATATAATAGGAAAATAGGATTGTGACTGCCATTTTGGGAAACTAGGCCAGTTCAAAAAAGAAATTGCAAAAATGAACTTACTACCGTGTAGGGGAATCCAGCAATCGATTACAAAAAAACCCTATTGATGTAATTCCAGAAACGTGAGACTCGATGACGTGTGGCAAGTCATGTGGCGTGTTATGCTAGCAAGACAGGTGTTATGCGACGACGATGGGTGTTCCTCAATGATGAAACACCTGTATGGATAAATGTCGTCCTCTTCCTGCTCCATCACACCCATGTCGTCTTTCACCTGAGGTTCACGGTTCTTCTCCTCTACATTGTTCTTGTCCTGAGGATTGTCCTTCTTTCGCGTTGCGCAGTGGGGTCTTCCATCGTCCCTGGCTGGCTCCTCGTAGATTGGGATTCCTTCTTCATTGGCTGGCTCCTCATGGAAGGTAATTGAGATGGTGGCTGTTATGACTAGTTGGTTCAGGGAGCAACGATAAGTGAACTGGATTGAGCGAAGGGGTTGCTGTGTGCTGGAAGGAATGTCAATGGTTGGAGAGGCAGATTGTGTCGGTTGGAAGCGGAGAGCTCGTGAGCAGCTGCTGTGAGTGTTTGGATAGCAGCCAGAGACCAATTGAGCCGAGGGGGATCAGGAGTCTGAGGCATTAGAAGGCAGAGAGCGAGGGAATCTGCCTCTGCTACTTCCTCTTCTCCTCTGCATTCTATGGCGGAGCCTAGGCATTTTGATGTGGAAGCGAAGAGAATATCTACTAGGAGGCGAATTAGAAAGTTGAGAAGGTACAACAGGTTTAGAAGTCAACTCAGAGGAAGGAATAGCAGCAGACACATAATGGAGAATGAGGTTGCAGATAAAGCTTTGCGAATAATGATTACCTGGGCCAAATTCAATGCAACATAAAATGCTCGAATGCCTGCCTATAGCAATGCGTGAGCTTTGTTCTGGTGCAGCCGGTGGGAAATGACATTGAAAAGGTGAAGGATTAGAGACAAAGGAGGTGGAGTTGAAATTACAAAATGGAGCCATTAAGTAGGGCCAAGGAGGGTAGACGTAGCCAGGTTGATTAGAGTGCCAACTTAAATGCCATTTATTGTTGTTTTTAATTTGTTTTATGGTTTTATGTGTGGGATTATAGAGGGCCATGTGGCCAGGCCACTTGCCGTGTCGTTCCCCCATGAGCATATCAATTCCAACGTACACCCGCATCCGGGATGTTTTGTGAAAATATTAATAACACTGTTTCCTGTAATTAGTTTGTATATTTTAATATTGGGTTGTTACATATGGTGTCAGAGGAAAGTTACAACCCTGAAAGTCTATAAGTATTCGCACATATGTTTTTCTTTAGTCAAAACTACATATGTAAATTTAATTCTTAATCGTGTTAAATTGTCGATGATTTTAATTAATTAATTAGAGAAATATACTAATATAATGTTTTATTTTGACAAAGAAAATATTTAATAAAATTAATTTCATTTTCTAATAAATATATAATATATATTATATATGCATATATTAATATATTAATATATTAATATATTTTTTCCTTATAGAATAAGATATTAAAATAAGAATTATTATTATTATAAAATAAAATAATCGATTCATATATGTGATCTTTTTAGATTTAAATTTCCATGTCATTATAATCTAACTGCATTGGTGTGTACATGCTCCCCTTTGAAGGATAGAATTAGTAACTTGGATAGAGAGCCACTGGTAAAAAAATGAGTTTTCATTCACGACACTTCCTATCTCAGGAAACCTCCTTACTCAAGATGATATTAAATTTAACCAATTTAGTAAATGATTACCTTGACTTTAAAACACTATTTTTTTCAAAATTGAATAGGAATTTGGCAACCACTCCAAAATTCTAAATTTTTCCTTATGTGAAAAATTAGGTTTGAATTTCATATTCGAAGTTTGACCTAAAATTTATTCACAATTTTTAAAATAACTATATTTTTGAATGCTAGAAATCGACATCTCCCATTATGGAAGCATGACCAGGCATCACCCACTCATAATCTTTCCTTCATTGGAACTAGCCTTGTTGTTGGAGTGATAAGCAGAGGAAAGTAATAGGTTAGGTGGGTTTTTTAATGTAAATCATTTTGATTCCATATCCATCATAGATTAATTGAGATGGGGAAGAATTTTTTTCATAAGAATGAAGAATTCCCCCAAGAATTGAAGCTATTGACTTACATGGGGAAGGGCATTGTGACATGGAAATTTTGGAAGGATCCACAAGGGATGTTGAACACATAGTGGGATGGGTGTCTCAAAGCAAGGCATCTACCCAAATATTTAGTCACGTTCTAAAATGGCTTACCAAGTTTTTGACAACACTTTTCTTCACTACAACCTTATTAAGAGAATATAACAATCTTGAGTACTTTGACCACCATTAACCTCTGGTCATTTAAAAGTGAGAATTTCCATTAAATAAATAATTGTTTCTCCACAAGTTCAAATAAAACTGGATGTTAAATAAAAGCATTACATGAACCGTCCCTTTTCTCCAACCAATGCGACTATAATTTTAGTGTGGGAAAGATAGATATCTAATTAGAATAAATCCTTTTGCATATAAGAAGACATCATTGATATAAATTTCTCATTCCAAATATCATGAAATTTCTATGGAATATTATAAACATTGGTGTTACCAAAAAGGAATATCGACACCATCATGATGTTTACCATAAGAAATTTCAATTAAAACAAAAATAAATACTCATTTTGGCATCTATCAAATGAATATTAGGTTTAGGAAACACTGTAATCACATTCAAAATAGAAAAAATCTAAACCCAAAATCGAATCATTGTTGTGGAATGAGTGTTATGTGGAATTTTGCATCTACAGATAAACACAATTTCGCTAAGTGGGTAGCTACACTTAGAAGAACAGATTTAAAAAGTTTAACCTTTTCCTATAGAAGATAAATAAGACAAGGGACCTACTTGTTATCCTTTGCTTCCCTTTGTCTCCTTTGAATATCTCCCATCGCTCCTTCTCGAATGGAATCCGATTGATAAGTACGTACAATCATAAACAAAGTACAAAAACCAATAAAAGCAAGAGATCTATTTACTATAAGAAAATGGAATCAAAATAATTTACACATATAATCATCATACATAAAGGCAAGAATATGGGAAAAGGGGTAAACAACTTTATTACATAGAAAGAAAATTTAAAACCAAAGAAGTCCAATCCCGTGTCACTCATCCAACTTGAGTTCCATCCTTCATCACACCAAAAGCACAACACTCCAGCAACATAACAATACTTGCTTACAATCTCAAACCCAAACCAATAGTATCTCCTCACAAATTCTTCAAATTCTAGCCCATGATCACTATGATGAGTGCTCAATTTATATGGAAGTGGAGGTGGTTTTGTGATAAATTGGGAATTGAATTGCTTTCCAATTTGGGAGTTAGATTCCATGGAGGAAGGGATGAGAAGATAGGAGATTATTTTATTCATTCCCTATTCGAACTTAAGCTCATAGGAGAGGATAAGAGGCGGGAATCTTCTAGAATGATCTAGAATGAAGGAAGATTCCCAAAACCCTATGAAGATTTCACTCAATCTCACCCGGCATAGGTCAAAGTGGGCCTAGGTTCTCTACAGAGCAGGCTTGTATGGGCGTAAGTGCTATGCAACACGTTTACCCCTAACCAAGGCTGCACTAGTCCCTTAAGGAATTATTTTAGGATATCTTCAGGCCAGGAAACTCTGAGAAATGATGGCATTCATTGTGATGACTTTTCTAGGGCATGTAACAACTTAATTAGGGTTTGATGAGCCCTAAAAGTAATGATCTGAATGATGGGAGTGATGTCCCTAAATATACCTATGACAGTTCCCCCTAAAACATGAAGTCGAAAATGATAATGTCGAGTGATATTCATCACGATTTGATAAGGAGGTTCTAAAGCGGAAGGTGACCTGCATCAATTACAATACATAATATCATGATATTTTGGATTTTTCATGAATTTTTGAGGGAAGGCATACCCATGCTTAACATATACACTTTTCATTAAATGTACATAGATAGTTGTCTAAAGATATAGACCCATGATGGGATGAGCATTAATGTAAAGACATCGTACAAATGATTTGGTACTTTCCTAAAATCACAGCCCAAATGGATGAAACTAGATCTAGGGTTCTCTATCTCATTCAATCGTTTGCTCAAGTACAAGTCTAACCATGTGAATATGTTATCCGAAGTCGAACATGGGAGGACACCGTCTAATTACTAGCCAATAATGTAAGTCATTAACATATGTGAGAGAGATCACCGATAATGATAATGATTATGAAAGTACTGCAATACATTCTGCATGGTGTGAATAAATGTTTTGATGTCGAACACCATACAAATTCTTTCGATCAAAGGCTAGTGAGGTCAACCTATCACTCGAAGTGAGAAATTTGTCATTGATGTATGCAAGACCCATGGTACTAAAAGGGTGTTTCTAGGTTAACTTCTTGGATAATGTGCTGACATCAAAAAGAAGTGACTTGTCATCGTGGGCTTTGATGTATCCCACATCAGTGACAGGAAATGAGTGTAATGATTTTTAGAGACGGAATCTGACTAACGACAAAAGATTCAGGAATGGCGGTCACGAAAATGAAGGTTTATGAGTATCTCAAAGGATGAATTTTAAGTGAGTGAATTCACTTGAACATGTCAATGGCACTAAATGAATTGGAAACATTGACCCAAAATCAAAGTAAGGGATGGTGTGATAGACCATAGGTATGATAACCATCAAGTAGATAACCCAACCCAAATAGTCACAAAAATAAAGTGAAAGTGTCATGTTCAAGGGCGACCTGCTACCATAATTTGGTTTACCCCTTTTCCCATTTTGCCTAGTCATTTTTGACTAGTACCTCTTTGTTTTCTATCAACTTGAGCAGGATAACATATTCTTGTTGTATAATTCAACCCTTTAGGTGAATCCATCGCTATGTGATGTTTTAACAAGTCTAGCGAAGGTGAAACTCCATCTTTTCATGATGGGAAATATTGTTGCTATTTGATGTTTAAATGAGTTTAACGACAATGATAACTCAATCATTTTCATGTTTAGAGAGTTTGAAAAGGGACAAAAACAAAACTACACAAGCTATTTTTCGTAGATTTGTCTCTCAAGTCCAAGAAAATGTAAAATAATATGAGAGAAAAGCTATTGACCATGTTCAATGAATGTATTCCTTTTTCATAAATAATCTATCTCACTCTCGAAGAGGGTTAAAATTATACTGAGTAGATGTCATTTCCAATCCGTTAATGAGCATAAAAGGACAAGCACTCAACAATCTTTTCATATTTCAAGAGTCTAAAAAGAGCTTAAAGAGGATTCAACTTAGACGAATGAGTGGTGTCTAGGATATAAAATGGTGTCGATCATGTTGGAACTTCTCAAAACATGTTGATTTATGTGAAGAGGCTGGCTAATAAGACCACTCATTGCAACTACTCCTCAAAAAGGGTAAAACAACCAAGTGAAAGCATATGATCAGCCAAGCACATAGATGGAAGGAGAACAATAAAGGTTCATCTGACAGAAGAGGCTAATAGAATGGAAATCATGAGAGTTAAAATGGAGATGGGTTCATTTTTACACAAGATTCAACCATAAGGAACTATTCTTAGATTCATTTTCATTTTTACTCAAGCTTGAATGTAAAAACTATGCTTGGATTTAGTGTCATTTTGACACAAGCTTGGAGGGAAAAACTATGCTTGGATTCTGTTTCATTTTTACACAAGATTGAAAGAAAAAAATATGGTTGGATTTAGTTTCATGTTTACACAAGCTTGAAACGAAAAACTATGCTTGAATTCAGTTTCATTTTTATACAAGCTTGAAGCTTCGAAAGACTATGCTTCAGATTGGTTTACATGTCCCCAACATGATGACTCAATTCTAGGTTAATGCCCCCTAAGATTCATTAGATTCACTTAAGTAGACTACTCGTGGCTGTCAGGTGCATGGAATGAATGTTGATTTACGAGATCAAATGAAATATTCGACGGGGATTTCATGAGATCTAATCAAGACTCAAATTGGAACTTTGCTCGAGGGGAGCTTGTTTATTTTTTTAATGAGCCTGACCCAAGACAAGAAACTCTACTTGGATTCCTTGTTTCATTTTTTAATGAGCTTGACACAAGACAAGGAACTATGCTCATACCCCTTTTTTCATTTTTTAATGAGATTGACACAAGACGAGGAACTGTCCTCATGGACATGTTTGAGGTTGACAAAGTAAAATAACTATCCTCATATTCCTTGATTACAACCCATAAGAGTTCATGACTTCCAAGAGGTTCTCATGAGATGGGAGAAAAATTCTCTGGAAGGGATACGTAGCAAGGAATCCATTAGAGAGATACCATTCCAATGCCCCTAGCACATCATGTACAACATCATGAAATTGATCGTCTATTGATGTAGGCATGGTACAGGTTGCCACATAATTGACCCATGGTGGGGAAGATACCATTGGTCCAAAAGGACCATTTAGGGAAGATGGTTGACTAGAAGCTATTTTTGGATGAGGAAATTAAATATGCTCAATGGTGACAATTCTACCTTCATTCGGGAAACACATCACTCGAAAGAGCGTTGAAAACAATAGATCCCACATCATAAACATAGTCGCACCCAAGAAGTAAATTGTAATCTAAAGGGGTTGGGACTACCATCACATTGAGATAAACAACTTTTCCTCCCAAAGAAATATGCAATTAATGAAGGATCCCTAATGGTTGATTGGATCCTTTGTTAAAAGCAAACATATTTTGGGTAACACACACAGGTGGCAGCGAACCGCGCGCTTGCGAAGCAGTGGAGGAAAGGATACTCATAGATGCACCTTCATCTATAATATTGTCGAGTACAATCATATTACAAACTTGTACTATAATCTGGAAAGGCACATAAGAAGGAAGAGAACATCCTGCCACTCGATTTCAATCAAAGGAAGTGACTAGAATACTTGGAGGGGGTGCCATAAGAAAAAGAGAATTACCCCCTTCAGTTATGGGAACGGGAGGATTTTCCTCCTATCTTGATGGAACATGAGAGTTTCCTCCAAGCTCATTGGAATATGAAGAAATGAAAAGACCTTGATTGGTATCATATTCACTCTTTTTGGGAAAGGTACAATTAACTGAACATGAAATCGGGTCAAATATGTCCTCCACCTGTGATTGGTTAGGTATAGATTCATGGGATTCACATTCAAAGAGAGTGGGTTTTGCGATGGTTGATTTGGGTTAGTCACTTTATCAACTAGTGAAGAATTAAGGGAGATTCTCTTGTGACCAGATGGAAGTCACGACGGAGAAGCACGATGGTTATCCAACACTTTTTTGGTTTCATCCGGATAGGGAGAAAGGTGAACGAGATGATTCCCTTCACATAACCTACAGGGAAACTGAACTTTACCCTTCTTTCTATGAACTTTACTACCACTAGTTGATGGTGTGTCACCAGCATGATCTCCAGAAGTTGATGACACAAGATGATGGGAATGGGAAGACCATTCTTTTAATATTTGAGGAATATTAGGGAAATATCAAAGAAGATAGTCACTCGTACAAATTTTTCATCGATATCAAACTTTGTGAGGTTTATCGAAAGGTTTCTCATCAGAAGTTGCTTTCCAAGCAATGGTTTCTTGGTTTCTCCCTACTGAATTTTCTTCTCCCTCTTCTTCTTCTTCTTCCCTTTCTTCTTCTTCTTAGCCACCTAGTTACTAGTGTCAATACTTTCACCAGGAAAAGAGCATGAAGGGGAGGAAGAAAAAAATGAGGAAGAAGGCAAAGGGTGAACTTTAGGATCAACTGGAGGTTGATTTTGTCGAGTTGGAGGAGTACTCGACTGCGCATAAATCATGAAATTTTGAGGCAAGGAGGTTGAAAGCAACCATAATGGAAAGGCAATGGTAAATCCTGTAAGGGAAAATGTAGCAATATAAAGAGAACCAATATTTCTGAATGGAGGAAAAGGACTAGTGTTCCCATCAAAAGGAATTCCTTGATCAGTGGACTTCGGAGTTGTTGCCATATGTCTTAACCTAAGATCAAATAAAGAGTGAGCGTGGAGGATGTTATCCATGGTCAATTAATTTTATTCTAATCATAATAACATAACAAAAAAAAAGAGGGATAATCTAGGCAAAAGGATTACCAAGCAACTGTGAACTGAAATATACTGCCAAAGTAAATAGAGGACTTAACATATTTGTAGGCAATCTCCCAAAATGTTGTGTTCAGTGTATCACATTGTATAAGGTGGTTGACTCAGTTACCTAAGGATGGATAAGAACCTAATGTATTCCTCCCATATATACCTAAAAGTACATTGACGCCCAATCCATGTTAGTGTTGTCTAATGCGAAATCGCATAGTGAGAGCATTCATTTATACTTTACATACTGTAACACCACCCTATATACTCGAAGGTACGTGGACGAGCATTGATATACTCACGTATGCGGAATGAGGTATCACAATCAGAATGTATCATAGATAGGTTAGTGATAGCTACCATGTTTTATGATGCCGGAACACATCTCTAGCCTAGGACATCTAAATGTTTTGCTTTAGGTGACAATGCTCCATTACGTTAATTGAGGTTAATTTTAAGTTGATCTTAATTAAGAATTTTCCTTTGAAGGTTCACCACATGTTTTCTTTGAAATTCCTAGAATGCAACTAATATGATAAGCATTATTTTCATTGAATTTGAACAATGAAAACCTTAGCTAATAGTGATAGAGGAATCATATTCTTTTAATCAAAGAACAAAGAGCACATTTAATGCAATTTCCCTAAAATATTCCTATAAGCGCACTCAAACGTTTTTAATTCATAATGCAAGTTTTTCTTTTAAATTGCCTTAATGTTGAGATGAGCAAAAGGAAACTAATACACACAATAATTCAATCTTTTTACAAGAACGAAGACTTTACAACAGTTCCTTTTCGAAAGAAATGAAGACTTTTACAACACTTTCTTTTGAGCAAAGATTAATCGACTATAAGCTAACTTTAACAATGAATTGATAATGATAAAGAAATCATTTAAGAAACACTAAAATATCAAGGAAAAAGTAGGGCTAGGAAAGGAAACACAAATTGATTTCAGAGACACAACAACAATTGATCTTTAAGCAAGAAAAAACAGAAGGAAATTCGGAAAAAATCAAGCCAAAGGTGGGATTTTTTACCTAAGGAGGATCAGCGCAACCATGAATGGGAGACAATTCACTTTAGAGCACTGTCATCAAGCCAAAGGTGCTCTGCAGCACACTGTGTCTAGACCAAGCATGCGCTGGTGCCAGAGAGGCCAATCAAAGACATCTTACCTAAATTTTTTGACCAAAAGCACTTCAAAAAGGCTAAAATAAGATCAATGTAGAAAACTAAATTCTACTAGGGTGTACTAGGATGAATATAAACTACCCGGAATGATGATCATTCCCTAGCAGAGTCATGAATTTGTTATTTGGAATTTTGCATTTACGAATAAACACAATTTCACTAACTGGGTAGCTACACTTAGAACTATAGATTTAAACAGTTTAACCTTTTCCTATAGAAGATAAATAAGATAAGGGACCTACTTGTTATCCTTTACTTCCCTTTGGATCCTTTGAATAGCTCTGTTCACTCCTTCTCAAACTAATTTGCTCGATAAGTACCTGTAATCATAATCAAAGGAAAAAATCCAATCAAAGCAAGAGATCTATCTACAATAAGGAAATAGAATTGAAATAATTTACTTATATAATCATCATACATAAAGACAAGAATATGGGAAAAGGTATAAACAACTTTATTAAGTAGAAGGAAGGGATACAACCAAATAAGTCTGATCCCATTTCACTCATCTAGTTTGAGTTCCATCCTTCATCACACAAAAATCAAAACACTCCAGTAGCATAAAAATACTTGCTTACAAAATCGAACCTCAAACCAATAGTATCTCCTCACAAATTCTTCAAAATCTAGCCCCTCCTCACTATAATGAGTGCTCAATTTATAGGGAAATGGAGGTGGTTTTGTCATAAATTGGGCATTGAATGGCTTTCCAATTTGGGAGATAGTTTCCATGGAGGAAGGGATGAGAGGATAGGGTTTATTTGTTTCATTCCCTATCCAATTTCAAACTCATAGGATAGGATAAGAGGTGGGAATATTCTAGAATAATCTAGAATGAAGGAATATTACTAGAACCCTATGAAGATTTCACTCAATCTCGCACAATGTAGGTCAAAGTGGGCCTAGGTGCTCTGCAGAGTAGGATTGAATGGGCTTATATTCTCTGTAGTCCATTTACCCATGACCAAGGCTGCACTAGTCCCTCAAGGAGTCATTTCAGGATGTCTTCAGGCCAGGAAATTCTTAGGAATGATGGCATTCAATGTGATGACTTTTCTAGGGCATGTAGCAACTGAATTACGGTTTGATGAGCCCTAAAAGTACTAATTTAAATTATGGGAGTTATGTGCCCAAATAGACCTGTAACAAGGACTTAATAAAATTGCACGAAAATGAGTCAATAATTTCCAATATTAATCTAATTCTATGTCGACATTATTTCTATTAATGTAAGATCTTGTGCATTGATTGATTATGGCATTCACAGATTACAAAAACTTTGCATTACAGTTATGACTTATTGAGTGCATTTTAATTGAGGAAAAATGAATAGGAAACATGGAGAAGAGATTTCTCTTCTCAATATTCAAAATAGTTAAAGAGATTACATAGAAATAATTAACAAACAATGACTCATGAAACTTCATACAAGTGCTCTCTATTGAACCAATCTATAATCCAGTCATTGTGGGAGATTTGACATAACTCTTCCTTGCATAATCGGACTTCCGAGGTTAGAAAAATAACTTAGAGGGATACTGCAGGATGAAATTTCACAACTTGGAGATCTGAAATTACAAAGTTACATCCGTTTCAAGGTCGAGCTCCTAAAATTAAGAAAAGGAGATATGAGGAAGTTTGATGGCAAGGATCTCGTAAATTGGATACTACATATGGAGCAATATTTTGATCTACAAAAGGTGCAACTGTTACAAAAGGTATGTATTGCATCTTCATATTTAGAACCGGATCAATTTTTATGGTATAAAGGGCTTTTTTCTCATAAACCACTTGTTATGTGGTTAATTTTGATGGAGGAAATGATAGCACATTATGATGATGCAAAGAGCAACACTTTCTTCAGCCAATTGATAAATCTCAAACAAAAGTGTTCAATGGCATAACACATTGAGGACTTTCAAAAATTGAATATAAGGAAAAATGATATTCCAGAGAAGCAGAGGGTTGATGTTTCCATAAGGGCTTTGAAGGATAACATTAAACATGAGGTTCATCTTTGGGAACCTGATTCACTGGAGAAGGCATTCAGGTTGGAAATAAAAGTGGAAACAAAATTTATGGCAACAAGGAATTCAACCACTCAAACTATAAATATGGAAGTGTTGCTTCTCCTATCCTTCCACAACCTACAAGGCTGACACCACAGCAATTGGAAGAAAAAGGAACAAAAGTTCTTTGTTACAATTGTGATAACAAATTCATTAAAGCTCATAAGTATGCCGAGAAGAAATTATTTTACATAAATTGTGAAGAGGAGGAAGAAAAGGTTCAATAAGTGAAAGATCACATCAAGAAAGAAGAAATGAATCTGACCATAACTTGTAATGCATTGGCCGAAATTACCACTTCTCAAACTATCAATATAGAAGAACATATCAAGAAGAAAAAGTTAATAGTGTTGATTTATCCGGGCATTACGCATAATTTCATTCATTGTAAGATAGCCAAGGAATTGAATTTCTTCCTATATCCAGCACCAGAGTGTTAAGTGATGGTCGCAAGTCGAGGAACCATAAATTGCTCTGGAAAGTGCCATAATATCAAGCTATCCAAGGGAGAATATGTATTGAATAGCCAAATGCATTCCATTCCAATGTGTGGTGTTGATGTTGTACTAGGTATCCAATGGTTAAAATCCTTGGGTACAATAGCTCTTAATTTTCAAGAACTCCTCATGAAATTTTCCTCGAAAGGAAAGGAAGTTGAATTAAGGGGTATCACAAGGAAACTAGGAAAGATAATCAACTCTAACAGACTGAGAAATATTCTAAGGAAATAAAAACAAGGCATAATTGCACAATTATGTTTTCTAGAGGTTCCCACATCGAAATCATCTATATCTCAAGATCTCGAAAAAGCCTTTGACAATCGTTCCAAGGTATTATACATTACAAAAGGCCTCCCACCTAGTGATCATGATCATTCTATTCATTTGATTCCAAGAAGCGTTCCTCCAAACATGAGGCCTTCCATATATCCCTATGCCCAAACGAGCGAAATTGAATGTATGGTTGCAGAAATGCTAGAGGCTGGTATAATTCAACCTAGTCAAAGTGCTTTCTCTGCTCTAGTAGAATTGATGCACAAGAAGGATGGGTCATGGCACATGTATCCATTTTATAGAGAGCTCAACAAACTCACTATTAAAGATAAATTTCCCATTCCTATCATTGATGAAGTATTGGATGAATTGCATGGATTAATTTACTTCACCAAGTTGGATCTTATTTTAGGATATCATTAAATAAGAATGGAGACTGAAGACATTTTGAAAACAACATTTTTGAAGAAATATGCATTTTAGTGGACTCCAGAAGCAACAAAGGCCTCTCAACATCTTAAAGAGGCAATGTGCCAAGCACCATTCTTAGCTATACTAGACTTCACAAAAACCTTCATTGTGGAATATGATGCGTCAAGAAATAGAATTGGTGATGTTTCAATGTAAGAAGAAGGACTCATTTCTTTCAAAAGGTGTCCAATCAAAGGAAGGTATTTACACAAAGCTACTTATGAGAAGGAATTGTTGGCAAGACCACATGCACTTAATAAATGGTGACCTTACATAATGAGAAGATCCAAGTTCAAACAATATTGCCAGAACTTGACAATGAAGGAAAATTCATATTGGAAGTTGGAGTAGTCACGGAAACAAGAACCCGTTAGCTACATAATCGATCAATTTCAAAGTATCTCATCAAGTGGAAGAACTTACCCGCTAAAGATTCCACATGGGAGGACAACAATTTTATACAGAAGCATCCATAACTACCCAGGCATTGAGGACAACACTTTTTGAAGGAGAGGGGCATGTTAGGCCCCTATACTACTAGTGTAACCCATTATTGTTATTAGTACAACACCTTTATTACATTATTGTGTCCATGTAGTCCCCATATTATTATTATTGTGCCCCATAGAAGCGCACTATTGTTATTATTGTGCCCTTACATTATTTTGGTTATGTCGGATCTGATTATATTATGACCCCTTAGACTACTATATATATAAAGAAGGTCTTGTCATTTCTTTCATCTAAGAATTGTTCATTTGTGTAATGTAAAGGAGGTTGCCCCCTTGAAGAGGCTTATTTGTAAGGTGTTGATCTATATTTTATATCTTTTTATGAGTTGGTTTCATAACAGACAAGATCATATATGAAATGAAAACGTTTGTCAATGTGTTTGCGCCTTTTGTGGAAGACATGATTTTTTGATTAAGAAATTGCATAATTGTTATCACAATAAACTGATTTTCCGCCTTCTAAAGATTTGAAATATCTACCAATAGTATTATGAGCCTCTGCTGAAGATATTGAAATGATTGGTTGTTTCTTGGATGCCCATGAAATCAGATTGATTCCAAGGTGAAAGCCATAGCCTAAGTTTCTTTTGCGCTCATCTAAAATTCCTTCATAACCATTCCTTGTATGATGTGAAAGTGAGTTATATTTACAATATGTATAGAGAAAACCATATTCTAGGTTCCCTGCAATATATATATTAACATCCTTCTTGGAACCTTCGAATGAGAAATATTGGGTGACTGCATAAAACTAGGGACAAAAATTATTGCAAAAATGATATGAAGTCTAGTTGTAGTGAGATATAACATACTACCAACTAGAATTTTATACAATTTGGAATCAACTAGTGGTGCTACATCTTGTATGCTCAACTTGGTGCCTTGGGAAATTAGTGTATCAACTACTTTGTAATTATTCATTCTAAACTTTTGGATGATGTGAGTGGAATATTTTTTTTGACCAACAAAAATGCCATTAGCAAATTGGTGAATTGAAATGCCTAAGAAGTGTTTCGTGACCCCTTGATTAATGATATCAAACTTTGTTTTCATTGCTTCTTTAAATTCTACTAAAATCATATTTTCCGTATAAATAAGATCATAAATGTAAAGGTATACACTCAAAATTTTATCGTCATGAGTTTTTTGTATACAAAGTTGGCTTATGGATTCTTTTACAAAAACCACTTTTTATGATTTAAGTATCGATGGAACTATACCAAGCTCTTGGAGCTTTTTTCGAACCATACAAATATTTCTTCAATCTGTATACCTTATTCTCTTGTCCTTGAACCTCGAAAACGAGCAGGATGACCTACATAAAATTATTCCTACAATATACCATTTAAGATGGCATATTCTACATCAAGTTGATAGACATTCCATTTATGTTGAGTTGTTGTGGATAAAATATTTCCAACATTTTCTAAAATTGTTACTATAGAAAAGGTTTGACCATAGTTGACACCAGATTATTTTAAGAATCCTTTGGAAACTAGCCTTTCATTCTCTTTCTCAATTTATCATTTTTCATTCAGCTTTGTATTATATACCCATTTTACAACAACTTTGGTTTTTTATGTTCAGAGTTTAGTTGATTCCCAAGTCTTGTTCTTGAACTATGGTATAAATTTCTTCATTCATTGCATCAACCCAACTTTTTTCTTTAACTACTTCTTTAGAATGAGGTTTTTGAGATGAAATAAATACAAACAAAATTGGTGAAACTCATGCTTCTGCTCATATATTTCTATGATGCTTCTGATTTTCTGATTCTATTTTGAAGATGTCAAATCATTGGTGGATTCACTACTTTAAGATGTACCATTTCTAGAGTGATATGGATCATCTTGAATCTTCAAACTTGGTAGTTGTGGTGGATGAGAAGGCTAGTTTGAATCTTCAAAAAAAATCATACCAAGATTTATTTTCATAAATTTTAGCATCTCTCCTTAAACTAAAATATTTGGTAACTAGATTGTAAAGTATATATGTCTTTAACTGTTCCCTATAGCCTATGGAAATATATCATTCACTCGTATCATCAATATACCTTCTTATCTCCTCAATAACATGTGAAAATGCTACTAATATAAATGTTCTAAAGTGAGATACAATCACCTTCTTACCATCCTGTATTTCTTAAGGTATTGTATCTTGGGAACTCGTTATTTGTTATCTGTTGAGAACATGTGCTGGTGTTGAAAATAATTCCACCCAACATTCATTAGACAACTTCTTCTCATGCATCATACATGTGGTCATATTCATGATTTTCTGGTTTTTCCTTTTTGCTACTCCATTTTGTTGTGTAGTATATCTTGTTGTGCTCTGCATGATGATTCCTTCTTGTTGACAAAATTTTTTCAAGTCATTGGATTTGTACTCTCCTCCTCTATTTGACCTCATGACTTTTAAAGGCTTTCCACTCTGCGTTTTTGCATTTGCATTGAATTCTTTGAATCTTGAGAATGTATATCATTTATTTTTGAGAAAATAAACCCATATATTCTTGCTTTAATTATCAATGAAGGTTAGAAAATAAAGACTACCACCAATGTATTGTGCCTACATTGGGCCACATATATCTATATGGACTAACTCTAAAGGCTCTTTTGCTCTAGTGAAGGACGTTGGAAAGATATATCTTTTATGCTTGGATAGAACACAAATTTCAAAATTACAATATTTTTCATTCATAACAGGGAGACCAATGACGATTTAACATTTATGAGGTAAACTTATACTCTTGAATGGGATATGCACATACCTAGAATGCCATAGATGAGACTCATCTATTCTTGACACATTGTGGGCAAAATATTGTGAGAGATTTGAACTTCTAAGAGTCAATGGAAACATCCTATTGTTATTTTTTCCAATATTTGTTATGAGTATTATATTGGGGGGATTTGTCATAGATATAAGATGTGCTCGCTTAGAATATTACATCATAATCATGTTCCATCAGTTGACCGAGACTAATGAGGTTATGTTTCATATGTGGAACACAATAAACATTAGGTATGTATTTATGTTGATTTTCTTTAGTAAGAACATGGACAATACGTTTCCCTTCAACTTTAATACAAAATCGATCTCGAAGAGTAATTTTTGATGTTATGGAAGTGTAAATATAAGAAAGAATATTTTTTTACCGATCATATGATTTCTATAGCCATTGTCCAACAACCAAATGTCCTCGTTGTGCGTATCTTCAGAAATATGTCAGGAAAGAAGCATTATCTCAAAGGATTCTCTTTTATTGTTGGAGAGATGGACACTTCCACGTTTTTGATTTGATTGTTTCTTTCTAAGTTCATGTTCATAATGCCCAAATCTCTTATAGTAATAGCATTGAACATTATATTTGTTCCATTTTCTACTTATCTATGTTTAGTTTTCTAAAGATATCCACTGTTATGTTGCATGATGGTGTTCTGATTTGCCTATACCTCGGTCCCGTCCTTGCTTACTACTCAATCTACATACTCACCATATGCATCTGCCAAGAGAGAGTTATTCTTTGAAATCATATTCTATGGAATCTTCTACCAAGTTAAGTCTTGTTTTGTGTTCGATAAGTGATCCAATCATTTTTTCTACTGAGAAAGTTGTAAACTTTTTAGATTCCAGAATGACTATTATAATCATGTCATATTTCTTGGGCAAGATTCAGAGGAATTTTTCTACAATATTTTGATCTATAATTTTTTCACCAATGAGTTTGATTTGATTGACTATTCCTATGACTCTATTCATCAACTATTCCATATTCTCCATGTTAGTCATCTTAAGGGTTTGAATTGATCTCTCAATGTTTGCAATTTAACACTCTTCACTATATCATTACACTGATACACAACTTTCAATACTTGCCAAGCTTATTTTAATGTGGATGCGCCAATTATCTTATGGAAGATAGAGTCATCGAATAAGTTTTCTATCCAACATTTGGCTATGTGCTCTTTCATTTTTAGTTCTACAATGGCATTCCTATGGTTATTATTCATAGCTGCAAAAACGTCTTCATTATTAAAAACCAAAACACATAATTGGTACGAAGTAAAACTGGGATTTGTGGCAAAGGACTAGAAGAAGCCATTTTTTTAATGTGAATATGTGCACCTTTTTACAATATCCTTTACAATACATTTGAAAAAATATATCCTTTAAAAAAAAATGCAAAACCCCCTTTTTTAATAACAATTTCAAGTTTTTGTTTTTTTAAACATTAAAAAAAATAAACCCCTTTTTTAATCAACTCTTCCTCCCTTCAAATTAAACTCCTTTTTTTGTAAATGGCATTTAAAAAAAATTTCTCTTCAATACGTGAGTAATAGAGCTCTAATTTTTAATTCATGAAATAAAAAATGAGCCTTTGATAAATTGTGGAGGTTTCCTTCCACCTTCATTCTACCTTATTTGAAGTTTGACTTCATGGATATCTTAATTAAACAACTTGACTTTTCATATAAAAGGAGTGTTTACTGAAGGAAATTAAAAAGGCAAATGAGTTACAACACCTTGAATATCGGGCCCTTTTTTATCTAAATTATACTTCCTTGTTTACGCACCTCTCCCCTCTTGATAGTGGTTCTCTATGCAATTTTGCGCACTCTTTCAAATTACAGGGTGCATCAACCCTAAACATTCTATAGTTTGGCAAATTTTTGACAATTTTTGTGCATCTTATTTTTTGTTGGAGTACTTGAATGGTGCGCAAGCGACACACTTATTTTGCTTGACCTGTGTGAAATTCGAGTTACTTTCACACGTTCTCTATCAAGCTTTTTGACCTCTCATCCATGACCTCCAACAACATGTTTTTCCCTGTGGAGTATTATGTGATGTAGGATTCTCGTACTATGATTAAGAATGAACAGAAAACATAAAACATAGATTGTTATTTTCAATATTCAAAATAGTTCAGTAAATTACATAAAAAGCATTAAGAGAGTTATATTCAACTAAACTGAAGTAAATCTAAAATAACTATAAAAAAATTTAAAGATTGAAATTAATATGCCAACATTATATGTTGGGTGTGGACCATGATTATTTAGAGGTCTTTGTTTCAGTCGGATCTATACCTCTCCACGCAGGGGGGGTGTGGGGGGGGACTTGTCCCCCCTGCGGGGGTTCAAGGGGGATGATCACCCCAACTGGGGGGTTCAACGGCTAGCGGTCCCTCGATGGGGTTTTCGGGGGTAGCGCCCCCGAACCTAAAAATAGATGAAAAATTGCCTTGTAAAAGTATAGTAATTTCTAGTCAATCTGGGTCGTTCATTAGGTGGAGGATCTGACGGTAGAACTTATGTTTAGTTTAGGGCGTCTTTCCCTAGAAGGTAACCCATCTCTTTATATGAGGGCACTATATTTTTGAGGCTATGTAATAGATGTGTAGTCTCTGAGCGAGAAACAGAGAGGTAAGACTGTGACAGAAAATAGAGGGTATTACAGCAGATCTATTGTAGGTTGTGTCTCTTCATTTTGCTAGATAATAGAAAGGAAGGACTGGCTGTTCGGGGTGGACGTAGCGCAAACTGGGTGAACCATGTATATCTGTGTCTGTCTGGTTTTATGTGTTTTCTATGTTTATATTTCTGCAATATTCTATGTGTTTCATTACTCTGTAATATATAATTTACTAACAACTGGTATCAAAGCCGAAGGTCTATTTGGCTGATAAACTCGCAGGAAAGAAGGGCTCCTCATTTGAGTGGGAGTAGTGGCGGAAGATAGTAAGTTTAGGGTCGAGAAATTTAATGGCCAAAACTTCTCGCTGTGGAAGATTCAAATGGAAGATTATATGTATTAGAAAGATATGTACCTACCATTGGGCAGAAAAACAAAGATGTCGATAGGTATGACAGATGAAGAATGGAACCTTCTCGATAGGAAGGCACTTGGAACAGTATGGTTGTGCCTCGCAGTGTCGTTGGCCTTCAACATTTCGAAGGAAACAATGGCAGAGGGTTTGATTAAGGCGTTGGAGAAACTATATGAAAAACCCTCGTCCTCAAACAAGGCATTTCTTATGAAATGGTTATTTAATATGAAGATGTTGGAAGGTGGGTCTATTGTAGACCATTTAACTAATTTTAATATTGTTACAAGTCAGTTATGTTCTGTAGGGGTAAACTTTGATGATGAAGTTAGAGCTCCGTTATTCTTGTGCTCTTTGCCAGAAAGTTGGAATCGTTTAGTAATGGCCATTAGTAACTGTGTTTTTGGATCTAGTACTTTAAAGTTTGATGATGTTGTCAGTGCTATCCTTAGCAAGGAAATGTAATGGAAAAGATCCGGTGAGACACCGGGTAATGCTTTGAGTGCACAGTCTAGGGGAAGAAAAATGGAGAGAGGAAAGAGCTCAAGATATCACATTAAATCAAGGAAAGGTAGATACAAGTCCAGATTGGGGATAGTGTGCTAGAAATGTGGAAAGAAAGGATACCTAATGAAATACTGTAGATCTTGGAAGGGAAAAGAAGGAGATGCACAACAAGAAAAAAATCATGAAGCAATGTGACAGGTAAGGCGTTACAAGATGCTATTATTTCTTTCGAAAATATTACTAATTCTTGGCCTGTAGATTCAGAGGCCTCATTCCATGCTGCACCTGATAAGAAATTTTTTCATGACTATGTTCAAGGAGATTTTGGACAAGTCCCTTTGGGTGATGATAAACCTTGTAAAATTGTTGGAATGGGTAAGGTTCCTGTAAAATAGTAGAATGGAAACCAATGGTTGCTAAAGGAGGTAAGGCATGTTCCAGATCTGAAGAAAAATCTAATTTCAATAGGGTAGTTAGGCAGTGAAGGTTGTGTGACAACATTCACAGATAAAGCTTGGAAGGTCACAAAAGGAGCCTTGGTAATAGCAAAAGGCGAAAAGATTGGTACATTATATTTATGCAATGGTATTTCTAACTCTGTTAATGCTTTAACTTCCAAAGGACCAGATGCAACATTATGGCGTCATAAGCTCAGACACATGAGCTAAAAGGGGATGAAGATTCTTCACTCAAGGAATTTTTCACCAGGTTTGACGAATGTTGATTTTGACTTATGTGAGAATTTCATTTATCGAAAGTAGAAGAGAGTAAGATTTCTTAGAGTTGAGAAGGAAAAGAAGAGAGAAAAACTAGAGCTTGTGCACACAGATGTATGGGGAGTTGCTCAGGTATCATCTCTCAGTGGCTCTCATTATTATATTACTTTTATTGATAATGCAACTAGAAAACTTGGATTTATTGTATTAAGAATAAATCTGATGTATTTGATACTTTCAAGAAATGGAAAGCTTTGGTTGAGATTGATAAAGGAAAGAAATCGAAGCGTCTTAGATCAGACAATGGAGGTGAATATTGCAGCAAAGATTTTGATAGGTATTGTTCAGAGCATGGAGTTCGTAGAGAGAAGATAGTTCCAAGAACACCACACGAAGAAAATTGTGTGTCAGAAAGGATGAACAGAACAATCATGGAGCGTGCAAGGTGCATGAGATTGCATGCAAGATTTGCTTTACAATTTTGGGCAGATGCTGTAGATATTGTTGTTTATCTAATTAATAGAGGGCCTTCAAGTTCCTTGGATGATGGTGTTCCAGAGGAAGCATGGACAAGTAAAAAGGTAAACTAATCTTTTTTAAAGCCTTTTGGTTGTGAGGCCTTTGTCCATATTAATAAAGAAAATAGAACAAAGCTTGAGGCAAAGTCAAAGAAATGTACCTTTATTAGATATGGTGTTAATGATTTTGGTTATCGCTTATATGATTATGAAAATCAAAAAATCATTAGGAGTAGAGATGTAATATTAAATGAAAAGGTTTTGTATAAGAATCAGTTGTAGGAAAATAAATAGGAAAATGAAAACAAGGAATACATAGTTCTTGATGAAATCACTAAAAAGGTAAACATGCCTAAAAATAATAATAATCAACAACTACAACATAGAAAACCACCACAACAGCAACAAGTACCCCAAACACCTGAAAGTGTTGTTAGAAGATCTACGAGGATAAGTATACTGCCTGAAAGATACTCTCCTTCATTACATTATTTATTGTTCACTGATTCTGGTGAACCCAAATGTTATGAAGAATAAATGCAGGTTGAAAGCAAGAATAAGTGAAAGGTAGCCATGGAAGAAGAGATGGACTCCTTAATGCATAAGCAGACTTGGGATTTAGTCAGGGTTCCTGGAGGAAAAACTACATTCAAGAATAAATGGGTTTACAAGCTGAATGAAGAAGATGAAGGAAAACAAAGGTACAAAGGTAGACTTGTGGTGAAGGGGTTTGCATAGAAGAAAGGTATTGATTTTGATGAAATATTTTCTCATTTTGTTAAAATGAATTCAATCAAAACTATTTTAAGTCTAGTAGTAGTTGAAGATTTGCATCTTGAGCAGTTAGATGTAAAGACAACCTTTCTCCATGGGGATTTGGAGGAACAGAGATATGCAGCAGCCACAAGGATATGAGGTAAAAGCGAAGGAGAAACTAGTGTGTAGGTTGAAGAAGAGCTTGTATGGCTTAAAACAGGCTCCAAGGCAGTGGTATCTAAAATTTGACAAGTTTATGTCTGAACAAGGTTATAGTAGATGTCACTTTGATCATTGTGTCTATCTGAGAAAGCAAAATGATGGAAGCTATATTATATTGTTATTGTATGTAGATGACATGTTTGTTGCATGGTCTAACATGCAGGAAATAAATGTTCTCAAGAGAAAATTGGCAAATTCATTTGCAATGAAGGATTTGGGAGCTGCAAAACAAATCATTGGTATGAGAATAACTAGAGATAGGAAAAATCGCAAATTAACATTGTCTCAGAATGAGTACATACAAAATGTGTTGGAAAGATTTAATATGCACAATGCAAAACTAGTTAGTGCACCTTTTGCTAGCCATTTCAAACTTAGTAAGGAAATGTGCCAAGAGACCCAAGAAGACATGGATTATATGTCTAAAGTTCCATATGCATCAATAGTTGGAAGCTTAATGTATGCAATGGTCTGCACAAGGCCTGATATTGCACATGTAGTGGGAGTTGTAAGTAGGTACATGAACAATCCAAGAAAGGAACATTGGATGGCAGTGAAATGGATTCTCAGATATTTGAAAGGTACCACAAATCAAGCATTATGCTTTGGTGTTCAAACATTCCTCTACAGGGATATGTTTATGCAAATATGGCAGGTGAAAAAGATAATAGGAGGAGCACTGCAGGATATGTATTTATTGTAGGTGGAACAACTATTAGTTGGGTTTCAAAAATCCAAAGTGTTGTTGCACTTTCAACAACATAAGTAGAGTATGTTGTTGCTATAGAGGCTAGTGAAGAAATGATTTGCTTACAAAGGTTTATGGGTGAATTGGGTAAGAAGCATGACATGGGCATGTTATACAGTGATAGTGAAAGTGCCATTCATCTTGCAAAGAACTTAGAATTTAATTCCAAAACTAAAGACATACAAATCAAGTACCATTTCATATGATCGGTGTTGGAAGATGGAGAGTTGAAGCTGGAAAATATACACACTAGCCAGAATCCTGTAGATATGCTAACAAAAGTTGTAACCAGGGAGAATCTGAGAATATGCTCAGTTTCAATTGGTCTTCAAGGATGACAATGAAGATGACAAACAACCAAGTCCAAAGAGGAGTCACTGTCCAAAAAATGAAGCAATAGTGGATTTGATACAATAATTCTCCAAGTGGGAAATTGTTGGGTGTGAGCATGATTATTTAGAGGTCTTTGCTTCAGCCGGATGTATACCCTACGAGCTAAAAACATATATAAAATTTCCTTGTAAAAGTATAGTAATTTCTAGTCAATCTGTGCCATTCATTAGGCGGATGATCTGATGGTAGAACTTATGTTTAGTTTAGGGTTTTTTCCCTAGAAGGCAACCCCTCTCTTTGTATGAGGGCATTGTATTTTTGGGGCTATGTAATAGATGTGTATTATCTGAGTGCGAAATAGAGAGGTGAGATCGTGAGAGAAAACAGAGGATGTTACAACAGATATGTTGTAGCTTGTGTCTCTTCATTTTGCTGGATTATAGAAAGGAAGGACTCGTTGTTCAGGGTGGACGTAGCCTAAACTGGGTATACCACGTATATCTGTGTATCTCTGGTTTTATGTGTTTTTTGTGTTTATATTTTTGCAGTATTCTATGTGTTCCATTGCTCTGTAATATATAATTTTCTAACATTATAAAAGATCACTTTCTTTATTAACTTTTCAATATATTCCTCCTTCCTCTTATAAATACCTTTTATATATATTGTCACAATACTTTTGATTTATTTATTTTTTCTCCCTTTGTAATTTTATTTGAACTTTAAAGGATACTTCGATTTTCTTCTCCATATACAATTTTAGTTTTCTTTATTTTTTTTCTAATCGAGAATTTGTACTTCAAATCAATTTATAGTTTTGCTGTGGGCTTGTTTCTCTATTATTTATTTATTTTATTATTTTATAGGACAATTTTGACTTAAATATGAGTTATATATTTTAGATAGGGACTATGGATACCTCTTATTGTAATCTATGAATGATGTTGGCTAAATGTATGTTTATTTAACCTAATGTGTCTATTATATCCTCGAGGCTAGGATAAAATGTTAGACTGGTCATTATAAGCTCTTGATGATTTGTTTACCAACATTAAACTTACAACCATTGCAATGGTTAGATAATGTGATTTTGATGAAACATTCTTGTTTTTTTTTTAATCTTAAACTATTCCCATTCGTTATCATAGTTTTGAAAAGTCATTATAGATATCTATTGGCATAGATAGTTGAGGTTACATGTAAATGATCAATATGTTTAAATTGACAAATTTAAATTATTTTTCATAAGCTTCTTATATAACATTATCTATTAAGAGAGTCACAAAGTATATATATATATATATATATATATATATATATATATATATATATATATTAGTAATATAATTGTTTTTTAAAGTGATTATAAGTGTATTTTTTTAAAACCCCAACCATCTTTCAATTTCATGTTTTATTGGAACAAATTATAATGAGGGGTAGTTTATGTGTAACATTATGTAAATATTATTATTTTAAGAAATGATTAATAAATGTGATTTTTTATAATATGTGGTAGATGATTATTTAATAATTTAAGATAAATAATTGTGAAGTTTTAATATTATTGGGATGGTTTCAATTATTTGTTTATTTCATATGGAAATATTAAAATTTCATGATGTGATGCTATGTGGTATTTAGACATAGTTTCTGACGAGAGGTTGATGATGTCAAGCATCTATGGTGCTTGTGTATTTTATTGTGATAATGACATTGTATTCTCATGATTGCATGTGATATTTGAGATATGGATTACTTTCTATGATATTATGATGTTATAACTAATGCATTTACTACATACTCAGATGTGGTGATTGATAAGAAATTCACAAATGAGCCAAGCGGGATGGTTTAATTGATGATCTTGTGGGAGACCATACCTTCAATGGAGACTATATAACAATATATGGGCTTAGAACAAACTCAATCATGACTACATATGCCACTAGTTGTTTTTCCATATTTATCTCTTTATAGATAGCTCTTGAAGGGTTATGTAACCATCTTGAAGATACTGAGTGCCTAATATTGGATTGGGATGCCAAGTATAAAAGTGTCTGTAGGGCTTCAATTACTGGGGCTATGCACCTTGGAGAGTGTGGAGGGAGTTGGACTAGCCTTTCGAGATGCCTAGAGTAGTACTCACTAGGGTATTAGGTCAAGTGTTTACCTTGGGGTAGATGAGGTTTGAGCCCTATGGACAAACCTTGCAGTGAGAAATTACGCTATGGTATAGACCGATGAGGCTTTATGCCTGGTTACAAAAGTTGGTAAAAAGGACTTGAGCTTCCTTAGGATTTTCCTCGTGTTTTGTAGCATTCAATTATTCCTAGTATAATAGTCTAGCAATGGTCGTACAACAAACATGAAGTAATGAAAGATATAACAGAATAAATTTAAATGATTAAACTTATCTTCCAAAAGAAGTTCCTTAAATAGAAGGTGTATGTAATGGCTTGTAGTAGTAGTAGTAATAATAATAATATAATATGATAATAATAATGATATAATAATAATAATAATAAATGATATATATATTAATCTATAAGTAAATAAAAAAATAAAAAATAAAGAAAAAATAATAATAGTAATTAAATAATAAATAAAGAAGACAAGATAATGATATAAAATACATAAAATCATAAATAATAAACTGAAGTTCTAAATAAATATATAGATAAATAAACTCTAAAAATAGTAAGAATAGTTTATGCTAACAAATCATAAAAAAGAATAAAATAAGGAGTTAAATTAAGGAAAACAATTGAGTTAAGTAAAACATAAGACAAAGAAATAAAAGTTGGCATGTTGACATATGGATTGTGTGCATGTAGATCCCTTTCCAATTCCCTTCCTTTTTTTGTATATATTGTTCTATATAATGGTTGAAATGGGATATGAGTTACACTCATTATTTTGAACGAGACTTCTATCAGTATGTTCACTTGTTGGGGCTGACCTAGGTTCGAAGTTAACTAGCCAAGAAAATCCCTATACTACTAGCCCTTTTGGCAACAATCTGTGAAACGCAAGCTGAGGTCTCACGCAAAGTAGTATGGGGGGATGCTGGAACCAAATTTCTGCACCCTTGAGATTTCTTAGGGTCTAGTTCGGTCCAACTATTTGTCCCTTCGCGCAAGTGACTTTACACACTTCTCTGTTCCTTGCACCTTGATGCACTGCCTTTGCACAACCCTAACCAGGGTTTGTGGAGCTTCCGCACTACTGGAGCAACGTTCTGCACTATTCCCCTGAGACGCACCCAAGATATTACTTATCTTTCCTATACCAGTTAGTTATCTTTGTGTAAATGGAAGACATATGTTATATTTATTTGTACAACACATTCATATGAGTTCGCACAATAAATAAATAGTACACTTGCATTTATACTCAATCATACATTAAAACGAAAAAATATACACAAAGATATGGTAGATTCTCTTTATTGATTCTGCCAATGGTTACAGACTCTACCTGCCCTGTGCACTTAGCTACAGAGGTCCCCACACTCAGTTGCAGAGCCTTCTCCTACTCTATGACCCAAAGGTACCTTTTACACTTCGACTCAATAACTTAGAATTTCCATTCTTAGTTCTCTATCTTTGTTCTCTTCTACACTTAGAGCCTCGCTCTATTTATACAGTCGCATGGTCTGCGAACCATGGGTAGGTTTATCAAGGCAACATAACATTACAAAAACAAGGGTGGAAAACCCTATGGCTCTATTATGACTTCGTGGTCCACGCCCATCTTCATAAAAATTTTACAAAGGATTTGGTCAAAACTTTGGCTTTAAGCCCCAAAACATGCCTAGGGGGATTCGATGCCCAACAGACCCCCATCACAAACATCGCGACTCACCCTCGAGTCACTCTATTAGCAAGGAGATATTTGTGCAGAGTCCCTCCAATGCTGCTCGAACTACCATAAGGTTGGCAACGCACTAAGTTGTTGCCTGATGGATCTGTTGTACACGTTGTTCCGAGATCGTGGTTTCAAAAGTAATTTTCTGCATCTTTTCCTGTGACCCCTGCAATATTTTATAATCCCATGCCATCATCTGGATTCTTGGACTATGCTTCTGCCGGCTAGTCAGATAGTCGAGCCAGCCATGTAGGGCTTCAATTAGCTCCCATTCACTTTGCCTGACAAAAGCTCTCCATTTAGTTTCACTAGCTATACCGCACCTCCAACTGTGACCTCCTTAACAACGTATGGTCCAATCCAATGCATTCTGAACTTTCCCAAGAATTTATCAAACTTATTGTCATACAAAAACACTAAATCATTTACCTTCAAGGTACATAACTTAATATGGC
This sequence comes from Pinus taeda, assembly GCA_000404065.3. Lineage (NCBI taxonomy): Eukaryota > Viridiplantae > Streptophyta > Pinopsida > Pinales > Pinaceae > Pinus > Pinus taeda. Next base: position 47,810 of record APFE031603798.1, on the reverse strand, counting down.
GATGTTGCCATGCCTTCTCGCGCTACTTTTGCACCTGCTGATGGATGCTAGCTAGGAACCATTCCTCCTCAAGGTCATCCAACTGCATGAGCCTCTCTTCTAGGGCTTCGTGCTCCATCATACCTTTGAGCACTTCTATGAGCAGACTAGGTTCAATATACTCCATTTGCATGAAAACTTCCATGCCATAAACCAATTGGAAAGGTGTCTTTCCATTAGTTTCTTGCATGTTGTCTTGTAAGCCCATAGTACTATAGGTACATGCATGCCCCAATCATTTCGCTATGCATTGCATACTTTAGTGAGCACGGTCTCTAGTATTTTGTTTAATGCTTCTACTATCCCATTGGCCTATGGGTGATATGGTGTGCTTTTCCAATGATATACCTGAAACTCTTCTATTGGTGCACTGATGGTCTCATTCAGGAAATGTATCGCGATTTCTCATCAATATTTTCGTACATCCAAATCAAGTCAACACATGTTTAAATAAAAACTTCACAGTCGTGGAAGCTATGTAGTCTTTGATCAGCTGCACTTTGGCCCAATGAGTGAGGTACTTTATTGCAGTGATAATGTATCTCGCGCCCGTCTTTCCCTAAGGTTTGATAGGTCCTACAAAGTTGATTACCCACTTTTTGAAGGGCTGCAACGTTATTTGTGGATTCAAAGGCATCTCATCCCTCAATGATGGTTTACCTGTCTTTTGACATATATCACAGGCCTTACAATGTGCTTTTAAATCCTAATGGAGGTTTGGCCACCAGAAACCTGTGTGGAGAATCTTTTACTCATTCACTCACCCTGCATAGTGTCCTCCTACAACGGCCCCATGTGCTTCTGTAAGGATCTAACTTCCTTCAAATTCAGCTACATAGCTTCGAAGTATCTCATTATTTCCCATCTTGTATAGGCACCCCGCGATGGCAGAAAAATCTGCCACATGCACCACCAATTCCTTCTTTTGCTAGATGGAGTATTCCTTTGGCATAGTCCCCATTGTCAAAAGGTGGATTATATGTTCAAAATGTCCATCCGCTATGTGCACAACAAAGAGATATGCATCAAGTAATCCGTCCTCCAAATTAGTAGGCTCCTCGCCTGTCTCAATTCGCGACAAGTGATCTGGTCCTGCGTTCAGGCATCTAGGCTTCACAATGACTTCAAAATCTTATTCTTGGAACAAGAAGATCCAACTGCATATTCGCACCCCCAATAAAGGCTTATTGACGAAGTATTTTAGCCTCGAATGGTCTGTATACATCTTGAAATTTCCTCCTAGCAAATAGTGCCAGTATTTTTGAGTGCGTACACCATAGCCAACTCCTCACATTCAGTTGTGGAATAGTTCTTTTCTGCTTTAGACAACCTGTGACTTGCAAACTTGATAGGTTGATCCAAGCCCTATCCACCCTCCTGTGTGAGTACTACTCCTAGTGCTATACATGACGCGTCAACATGGACATGAAACTCCACATCCCATTTTGGGAAGACCAGAAATGGCACAAAGGCCAATTTCGCCTTTAGTACATCTAGGATCTTCATGCAATCATTGTTCCAGCAGAATGTGACATCATTTTTCAATAATTATTCCATTGGCGTAGTTATTTGGGCATAGATTTTGATAAAATTCTTGTAGTACCCCGTATGTCCTAGGGTAGTTACAGCTGTTTAGAACTTCGCGGTGCTTCCAAATTAATAATCACTACAATATTTGTGGGGTCTACCATCAGTCCCTATTTGCAGACCACGTGTCCTAATAGGTCCCCAAAGGGAATGAGGAATGTACACTTTTTGAGGTTCAACGTGACTTGGTGTCATCGGCAAGTATCTAGCATCAAGCGTAAGCTTGCTACATGGTGCTTAACCAATCCAAATACATTCCAATAATATCGATAGACCTTTAAAAATTTGTAGATATATTCTTTGAATGCTACAACAACTATGCGTGAAAAGATAGGCAGTGCATTTTTCAACATAAATGTCATAACAATGTATTGAAAGCAGCCCCACTTAGTCACAAAGGTGGCCTTGCTCCTGTGTTTTAGCATGATTTTAATCTGGTGGTACCCTGACAACCCATCAGTAAAAGAATATGCTTCTTGCCCACTGACATTTTCGAATACTTATTCTGTGAACGGAGTTGGTAATGGATCATCCACACATGCGTCATTCAATTTCCTGAGGTCCATGCATATTCTTATCTCACCTTTCTACTCATTTTCCTTTAATACCATAAGGCTTACCCAGTCGACTTCTTCCACTAGCTCAGTGATTCTAATTGCAAGCATTTTATCTAATTTTGAGTGGACCTTTTCCTTGTACTTCAGATTCAAGTGGTAAGGCCTCTTGCTTAACCGGCTTCGTGTCAGGTTTTAAGGTGATCTTCATCATCCCTAAATCACCAACAATCCCCTTTAAGTCCATGATCTTGGTCGAGAATAATTCCTGGTAGTTGCAGATTAACCCAACGACCTTATCCACTGTTGCATCATCCCAGTAGTCGTCGAATGCTACATACTTAGGTTTGGCTTCTGTTCCAATCTTCACATGCTTTATCTTTACTGGCACATTTATGTCAGGGTCTTCAATCAATGGCCCTTGAACCTCACGATAGCCTTCTGTTTCTAGAATGTTAACATTTCATTGATCTTCATCATCTTCTTCAATATTCATGTTGTAACACTCCAGCGGGAAGCTCAGCTGGGTCGCCCATTCTGGCTGAAGCACTTCTATCGGTTCCTAGAAAATTTTAAAGATAGCTGCTTTTACTGCTTATAGCGCATCATCAATAGTATCCCATGATTGATCCCCAAACGTGAAGGTTAACAGGAATCCTTCACGCAAGATATCCCATTCACTTGTTCCTTGGTGGACCTCTGTCTCTATATACCAGTTCATGGGTATATGATCTAGGGTATGAAAGAATATGTGCACCCACTCAGATTGTTGCTCTTCCCCATAAACATTTGGCCATTTGTCAAGGTGCTCGTGCAGATCATCCCATCCATCATACTTGTCTTTTAACCACATTCAAGGCTTCCCAAACCACATGCGCATCATTCTTTGGTAGTCGCACAAATCCTAAAAACTTCTTTGGTGTGTACCCCACCACCTTGTAGCCATAGAGTGCAATACTAATTTCAGAGCGTCGAAACATTGCTGTTCCAACACTTCTCTTTCAAATATGTTCAAGAAGTCATCCACGTCACTTAACCCATCCTGCATATGCCGATTTCTTATCTCTGTTGCTACGCAACGAAGTGATCTCGTCATCATGTTACAGTTTAGCGTGGTTATGTTGGGTAATCGGTTATGCCATCGTTTTATCTCCTCGTCAGAACCCGATGTGTAGGAGCTTTCACGCTCACATGATATTCTTCCATCCATAGTCGAATTCTCCCAATCTTGCTCTCGTGTGGTTATCTTGTAGACAGTCCAAGTCATCGTCATTGTCGTAGTTACACAATAGCTCCATGTATAATGATCCTTCTGCACGGTCCAAAGGTACAACCATGGACAGAGACTTTTTCTCAAAAATCATCTTGCGCTTCTTCATATTTAGCACCCAATTCATGTCAGTGGCCCAATCTATTTGCAATAGTGCGGGGTAGGGATTGTTGTCATCAACAATATCTATCACTTCAAAATCTACTAGTGTGCTTTCTCCTCCGATATATATTGTGATTCACTGTAATCTCCCCATAGGTAGGATCTTTTTCCGGTTCACCATTCACCGTTAAATAGGAAACCATTGTAGTGTAGGCTTTCCCATGTGCTCCCATGTCTGCTGCGGGCTGAATTTTGCATCCGATCCTAGGTCCAAAATCACTTGGTTCATCTCACATTCCCCAATTTGAGTAGTCAGTCTCATCTCCCTTCACATTCGTATTGTGTACTTTTTGAGCTTTCGGACTACACATGGTTCTCCTTGTGTGGTCCCAACGCATCTATGTATGAGTTCTCGTAGCCCCTTTACAGCCTTACTGTCACATAGTGGATTCATGCATGTTTCTAAGAACGTGGTGATCATCAATGGGTCCATCTCTGGCTCGAGTCTTTCCTTACTTCCTGTAGTGGAGGGATCAACAAAGCTCTTCTTGGCTTCAACGAAGATTTGCTTAGCGCGCTCCAAATCAATCTGTAGTTCCTTCATTACAGCTTTACGAACCCAACTACTTTCTTCAGGATACCTGCCTTTTTCATCTCCTATCATAATTCCACTTCGAAGCACAATATTTACATTAGGGTCTTCCTCGTGTGGCTGAGACCTCATCATTTACAGGTTCTAAGTCAGGGGAGGTTAGAGTGCTCCTTTATCATGCAACCTCTCTAATAGTGTGGGACAATCCTCCGTCTCACGATCAAACAATGTACAATACAAACATGATGGCCACATTGGATTTGTACAATCACAGGCATAATGTCCTAGCCCTCCACAATTGTAACATATTAGTTGTCGACAACCTCTTCTTAATCCTCCTCCACCTCAACCTCATCCATGCCCTTGAAATCCGGTTCGCACCATCCCTATGTTTTGGTCAAGAGGCCATGTTTCAGACTAAACTTTGTATGTAGGGGTTTGATCCATCATCAACTCATAGCTTCTACAGGTGCATTTATCATGTCCCATTGATCTACAGAATTACAAAACAATTGTTGTGAACTCTGCGTGTACTTCTGTAACAAAAGGCAGTTATATGAAGCATGCTTTCCTCTTATCTGATAAATCACGCACCATGTTGCAGGTGTTGTGCTCAGTCCTGCCTGTGCCTTCTGTCTCAATGGAATTGGTCCTCCTCCCACAAGGTAATTTTTGAACATTGGGCAATGGTCCTTATCATGTTCCTAACCCTTTCATTTTACACACCATATTTCATCGCGCACCTTTGGGCAATATGTCTTGTCCTGTTTCATACTTTGCATCTCAGGGCACAAGTTTTTGAACTACGCGTGGATTTTCTGAACTCCTAAGTTAGGATCTTGTATTCAGGTCTCATGTAGCCTCATCGTGACCTTGATAGCCTCAACCTGAGTGGTTAGCCTCTGCTGTGATAGCACATTCCTTAGATGCAGTGTTGAAGATGCTAGAAACCATGTGCAATGTTGTCCATCTGTCAATGTCATATTAGCTTCGCGGACTGTACACTTCAGTCTTTGATCCAACTCCCAATGGGTCTCGCTTGGAAGAATCACGAGCTCCTTGAACCCAATGATCAGTTGCATCTTTGACTTTGGCTTGCTAAATTCTTTGTTCAGCGTAACTTGGATATCCGTGATCCATACATTTGGATTGTCAATGGGATTTCTAATGTACTAGGTCAACGCACGATCTTGCAAAGCGCTAACCAACATCGCTTTCTTTACATTGTCATCCGTGACCCCTTGGGCTTCCCATACATCTCTTCTCATGAACCAAAACTGATCTGGATATTCGTTCCCTACTCCCTTGAACACTGGAAGTTTTATCATGCTCCCCATATTAATTTGTGGTCGTCGCAGAGGTGGTAGGAGTGAAGATGGGGGTGAAGACGGTGAAACTAGAAGTGGTGTGGGTGGGGGTGGTATGCGTGAAATATTCTGCCTTATCAAACTGATCGCACTTCTAGGTGAGACCTTTACAAATTCTTCCTCGTCTCCTTACGGAGGTGAAATCAAGGGGCTGGTTTCTAGTTTTGTACTATCTTCGTTGATGTATATTCTTCCACTTCGTATAGCCCAAACATTAATTTATTCGCATAACCCATCTTTCACACAGTAACATTTTAATCCAAGTGTTTAACGATTTAACTTAATTACCTCGTGTCCCTTTGAGGAAGCATCGTTCTACCTCGCTATAGCTAATTGAAGTATCTACTATGAACTTGGTGATGAATCCTTCTATGATTCAACCGATCCAGTGATCAACAACGCGCTTGATGTTATCTTCCGATGCTTCCAATCTATGCGCCAATTCTAGAGTCCACACAATAGGTCTGTCAAGCTTACACCTTCCTTGGCTATATGTTAGCTTCACGATCCACTCGTATAGTTTAGTGGGGAAATATGGGAAGAAAGCTTCATGGATCTTTATATAAGTAGCAATCTAAACACTCTTCCTTTGATCGTCATGGATTCTTGTTCTCCTATGCCACGAACTCATGAATCTTCCTATCCAACCTATCTTCAATTCCTTTCTTTGTTGGATTCCAGAGGTACAACATCAGACATATCTATGCAGATCCTGGTCCCAACAACGAAACCATTTGTTTGCTTGTTTGGGTCTGACCTAGGTTTGGAGTTAATTAGCCAAGAAAATCCCTATACTACTGGCCTTTTCGGCAACAGTCCGCATAGCACAAAATGAGGTCTCACTCGAGGTAGTATGGGGGGGTGCTAGAACTAGGTTTCCACACCATTCAGATGTCTGAGGGTCTGCCTCGATCCAACTATTTGTCCCTTTGCGTAGGTGACTTTACGCACTTGTCTGTTCCTCACACCCTGATACACTACCTTCACATAGCCCTAACTAGGGTCTATGGAGCTTCCATGTTGCTGGAAGAGTGTTGTACACTGTTCTGCTAAGACGCACCCAAGATCTTACTTATCTTTCCTATACCAGTTAGTTATCTTTGTGTAAATGGAAGAATTATGTTATATTTATTTATACAACACATTCATATGAGTTCCCGCAGCAAATAAATAATACACTTGCATTTATAAGCAATCATACATTAAAATAGATAAAGATACATAGAAATATGGTAACTTCTCTTTATTCATTCTTCCAATGGTTATAGACTCGACCTGCCCTACGCACTTAGTTGCGGGGGTCCATGCACTCAGCTGCAGAGCCTTCTCCTACTCTACGACCTAAAGATACCTTTTACACTTCAACTCAATCACTTAGACTTTCCATTCTTAGTTCTCTATCTTTGCTCTCTCCTACACTTAGAACCTCACTCTATTTATACAATCCCATGGTCTACAGACCATGGGTAGATTTATCAAGCCAACATCACATTACAAAAATAAGGGTGGACAAGCATGTTACTCTATTATGAGTTTGGGCTCCGCGTCCATAATTCGTGAAGCTTTTACAAAGGATTTAGTCAAAACTTGGGCTTTAAGCCCCAAAACATTCCTTGGGGGGATTCCATGCCCAACATAGTAGTATTTGATAGAGGGCTCAAAGGTGGGCAATTGTAGAAATATCTTGTGCAGTTGAGCCTATAGTTGGGTGAAGTGTTGTCCCAAAATATTGTTGTGGTGAGTAGAATCCAAGTAGTGCCAAAAATCCATAATCAACAATAAGACTCGTTTGTGTATTATAGGTAAAAATTTGTTTCTAGTGGTTTTAAAAAATTAAACACTAAATCAATTGAATGTTTTATGTCAATTATTAATAACATTGTTTGATGTAATTCATTTGTATATTTTAATTCTAGGTCATTACAACAAAGATAAAATGGCATAGTGTATCAGTTACACTAATGAATATCAGGGGTTGCTAGTTGCCAGTTGAAGGAATATCTAGGAGAAAAAATCTCCTACAGGGTCACCCACTTTTGGTGGGTAACATGGTGCATCCTGTTATTATGGAAATCCATGGAACACTATTTCTCTTAATAATTTGGGAAATTACATGTTATGCATCCTCCCTGATACTACATTTATAATACAAAGTAACAAGTGCATTCCCTAGAGCTATCCCTAGAAGCAACCCAACTTTAGGAATTAAGCCATGGACCTTCTTGCCTTGTTCTAGGGCTTTTTGTTTTGGAAAAGATCCAAGAAATGTCCTAAAAGAGAAGTGGTTAGGTTTCATGCCTATCCATTACATTTGGAAAAACATGTTCGAAGCATCTTCATCGTACCCATTTAGTGTGCAAGAAAAAAATATCGCATTCCATGAAACAACATCTACATTATCCCATTTATCAAACACTTTGTGTGACTATGATATTGTAGCACATTTAGCATACATATCAATGAGGGAAATTGCCATAAAGTTATTTGAATTGACTACAACTTTCATTCGACTTTCTCACCTTGTTTCAAAGCATCCAAACTTTCATACGTGCTGAGACCAATTGAGAAAGTGTAATAAGTAGGATCAAACCTCACAACTCCATTTCATGAAAGAGTTACAAGGCCCTATCAACATACCAATTTTGTACATATCCCGTAATTATTCCATTGAAATAGACAATATCTCATTTAAGCATTTCTGCAAACATTTTGTATGCATCTGTTATATTTACCTCCTTTACTCGACATGTTGATTTGATATACAAGAAATAAGTTGCCACTATGAGTGTTAAGAAGCCTCTTGTTTTATAACTTTTGTTTGAGTTTTTAAATGCATTTGGACCATAAGTTATTTGTTGGAACACATATGGAATGACCATTAATCTTTATGTGTGACTGAATTTTAGGATTATGTTAACCACCATGTTTGATAATTTCAATGTGAATGAATGAAAAATTGTTGATTATAAGAATGGAGAAAGTGGTGAATGAGTTATCTATTTCTTGGTATTCTATGCATATACCATGAATGATGTACCATTTAGATAACACAATTGACTAGGGACTTCTCTACTCTCAATCATGAAATCCTTCTCTTAGAGATGAGCTAATAATCCAAGCATTTCTTAGACCTGGTCAGTTGGAATCTTGATTTGGAGAAAAGGAAACATTCTCAAAGGCTCTGTAATAGCATAAAGGATATGATGTCAAAGAGAGCAATTGAAAAGGAGGATATTCTTTCGATAACATGGAGAGTTTTGTTCAGGATATTCAAAGGAGGGGTTTGGTAGTTTCATGAGTATTTTTTCTATATGGATGGTTAGTGAATGGTCTAGATATGCAAAAATAGTCATACATCTCTTGTCATGAGCTAGGTTAGTTTCTCTAAGATTTGTATAAGAGCTATCTTCTAGTAGATGTTCTAGCTAATATATTACCATGCTACTCCATGAAGGTGTGTTTGTTGATGGTCATTCATTTTTTCTATCATGTTTTAACTCGAAAGGTCTTGTAGAAGGAATTAGCATAAGGCTTAATGTCTAGTAGTAGATGATGTTCAAATATCTATACCTAAGCTAGATATTATTAGATATGATAAAAGGTTCAGGTATCACAATGCTTCCTTAATGTTATATTAGCAATTCATTGGGCATTAAAGAATTTTGGTGATCTAGGAACCTTTAAGTTTTAGGGTAATGAGGTGATCTGATTGCTTAAGACAATACACTCTCTAATTTGATGTGATATTATGGTTGATGTTGATATATTGAAAAGAGATGTATATGGATGTCTCTCTCTTCTATATTGGGCAGATTCAATGTTCATCACCACTGATTACTTTATTCTTCTTCCAGACATTTTTTGAGAAATTGTTTACTTGAGGGGGGCCTTAATTTATTATGTGTATGGATGTACTTGATTTTGTCGATGGTGGGAAAAATTAAGTTTCATTCCAGAGTATTAGATCTCATGGCACTATCAATTGAATTTCATTATAATCATTAAGTTTTGGGCTAGAAATGAATAAGGCGGTATAGGTTTAATGATAAATTTTATTAGGTTGTGGTTGGTGCGTGTTAGGTCCCTATAATACTAGTGATTACCCCATTAATATGGTATTTGTACCCCTTATTAATATTTTTGTGCCCCTATTTCCCCCATATTGTTATTACTGTGCCCCATAGAATCCCTCTATTGTTATTTTTGTGGCTTTATATTATTATTGTTAGGTTGGCTGGGTTATATTGTGACTCCTTAGACTCCTATATATAGAAAGGAGGCTTTGTCATTTGTATCATCAAAGAATTGTTCATTTATGTAATGTAAAGGAGGTTGCCCCCTCGAAGAGGCTGAATCATAAGGCGTTGATCTATCTTTTCTATCTTTTCTTGAGTTGGTTTCATAACATTTGGTATCAGAGCTTTGGATTCTAGGGTTTCGCTGCTCCAAACAGGTCTTAATGGTATTTTCACTATAACGTTTTTTCTGTGATGTTTCAGAAGTCACAAGAAAAACCCATTTGAGAAGAAATTGTGCTGAAACTTGGGTCCAAATTTCAGAGCTTTGCGCACGATATTTACGGAGATATGATCTTAGGAAGTTGGTCCTTTTGCAGACTCCTGAATTACATTCAAAACAAGTGACCTCGGGAAAATCATCATAACTTTCTCTCTAGGGATCGTATTGAAATTTTGTAAGAAGTTGCAGAAACAGGATGGACTGTAGTTTCTTGTATGCATTTTTTAGATCCAAAGGTCGAAATAGTGATACGTAGCACTCCATAGAAGTTTTCTCTTTGGAAAGGGTCTATAACCAGGTCACTATGGGAGATTTGGCATAATGATTCATTGGAGAATCCAATTGGGGTCAGAATGGTGGCATTGGAAAGAGGAAACAGAGGGATACCAAAGGTCACAATTTCAGAACTGGATGTTTTGAAAGTACAAAGATACATCAGAGGCAATATCGAGCTCCTACAAAGAAAAAAAAGGTGTGTAATTTTTTTTAAATTTTTGCTTAAGATTGGTTTGAAAATTTATTTTGAAGGAATTCAAAGGGTTAGTAGAGAATTATTATCGGTAAGTGATTCTCCAAGGAAAGAAAATGCAAACACCTAGTAAGGAACCTGAAATCTCTAGCATGACTCATGAAGAAGAGGAAGAAATGCTACATGATATATCAAAATTACAAGACCAAGTGCAAAACATGTCTGCCTCACAAAAGCTAACAGAAGCTAAGATAAATGCCATGGAATCTAAGATAAAGGGTGCGGAAGCTAAGATGGACGATTGGAAGAAATATTTGAAGACAGACATGGATGATTTGAAGACAAATTTGAAGACAGACATGGACGAATTGAAGATAAATATGAATAAGTTGCTACAAGAAATGGTCACTAACGGTGAAAGGGTAGTAAAGGAAACTCATGATGAGAACAAAAGAACTGTTAATCATGATTCCATAGACTCTAATGTGGGATTGATGGCAAGGATTCCGCAACATGGATATTACAGATGGAGCAATTTCTCGATCTCAATAATGTTCAAAACACACAAAAGGTACGTATGGCAACTTTATATTTGGAACCAAATCAGTTTGTATGGTATCAATGGCTTTGCTCTAAACAATTTATGACTTGGGCAATTTTTACGGGAGAATTGATGGCACATTATGAGGATACAAAAAGAAACACTTTTTTTAGCCAATTGATAAGTCCCAAACAAAAGGGTTCAATAATGGAGCACATTGAGGAGTTCCAAAAATTGAACATAAGATTAAAAGATATTCCAGAGGAGCATAGGATTGATGTGTTCATAGGGTCTTTAAAGGATAATATCCAACATGATGTTCGCCTTTGGGAACCTGATTCATTAGAGAAGGCATTCAGGTTAGCAAGAAAAATGGAAAGCAAAAATTATGGCAACCAGGAAGCATACCACTCACAACTATAAAGACGGAAGTTTTGTTGCTGCTAGTCTTCCACAACCTATAAGGTTGACACCACAACAATTGGAGAAAAAAGAGCAAAAGGGCTTTGTTACAGTTGTGATAGCAAATACACTAAAGGTCATAAGTGTGCTGAGAAGAAATTATTCTACATAGATTGTGAAGAGGAAGAAGAAAAGGAGCAAGAAAGGTCAAAGAAGAGGATATACTCCAGGAACAAAACCTAGATGAAAAACAAATGAATCTGACCATATCTTGTAATGCATTGGCAGGAATTTACCATCCTCAAACTTTCAGAAGGAGGACAATTCAGAAGGAAAAAGGGTAATA